>JAVJIF010033234.1:0-123132 GCA_038442645.1 Agave tequilana | reverse complement strand
GTAGAATAGATGATAAATAATTTCTTTCAATTCATGTTCAGTTCATACCATAGTAGAAATTTTATGATTCAGTATTGACTAGTTTGATCAGTGCATGGATTAATATTATTATTTTGATAAATAATATTTCATACTTGTTATATTTCACCCCAATGGGGATCTACGTAAAATAGTAGATTATTATTGCTTTAAACTTAAAAGCTCTTAAGATACAACGTCACCCAGGACTCTATAAGTCCACTTTGATAAAGAGTATCAAGATTTATAAGTATGTGTTGTGAAGAGTTAATTTCTTACTATCACCGTCTGAAAATATAAAGTTGTTAAGCTTAAGTCTGATCTTGGACAGTATAAAGTCCATCTTAACAAGGGACTTATAGGAATATGGTCCTAGAGTGATCGAGTGAGATGGGATTAAATCCATAATAGAGTCACAGATAACGGAAACCCAACCTACTTGATTGGGAACTGGTTTCATAAAAGAGATTTAATGTGGTAGAAACAAGCTGGATTAGTGATACTCGTGTGAAGCATCTGTTGGCTCAAAGGCCCATCACTCTAATTTTGATGATAATTAACTCATGTAGTTATAGTATTAATGATTTTGTGCTCATTTAGTTTCAGATTTACTATCAAGATCTTAGTCGGTATTTAACTTCAACAAAAAATTTGAAGTCAAGTTTTGAAGCTAGCACTTGTTGATTCAAGAGCTCGTCTTTCAAAATCGCATCAAGTACTCAAGAGGAGTTTAATTCTTTGGATCAAGGTTTGGAACAAGTCAAGATGGAGAGAAGATTTCAAAACTTGAGTCTAATTTTGTAAGTATTAAGATTTTTGTTTTTAAATAAATTGTAAATGATAGATTAGTTGTGAATTGCTCAAGCTCATATGCACATACACAAAATTTATATATACTTTCATAAGAAATAGTTTAGTTTTTGAGAATACCATTTTGGTTTTGAGCTTCAAAGTATACATCTTTGGTTTCCTGAATAGATTTCATCAATACAAATTTACATGGTTTGTATGTGTATTGGATTTCATCCATATATATATTGCTTCATAATGTTTAGAAAAACTTATTTGATGTTTCTAATTCATGTGTTTAAGTTTTGTTAAAGTCAAAATTTTGTTTAGAGCTTATCGTCAAAACCATAGATATTTCATCTTATATGTGTATTGGATCATATCCATACACACTATGTTTCAAAAGTGTTTTAATATCTTATTTTTGTATTTGGATAAGTTTTAAAAAAATCGGTTTTTTCATTTAAAAGTTTGATTTTGAAAAATATCAATTTTTTTGTTAAAGCTTAATTTCTATATCTCAAAAATAGTTCAAATTGTTTGTAATATGTGTTGATTTTTTATCACACATATTTGTACTTCAAATGTTTTAATGAACTTATTTTTATGGATTTTTATGGGATTTAAATAATATTTCAGGGTTTTGAAAAGACCAAGCTTTTATCCTTATAAACCCTGACCTTGGGCTTCTAGCGATCGACCCACGAAATGTGCACACTGTCCTGGCTTGAGGGATGGTCGACTGTGCGGTCGACCGACCAAAAGAGCAGTGCTCTCTGGTTCTTACCTCGGTCGACTGAGCTGTCGACCGACAAGTCAAGACCTGGGTGCGGTCGACCGGGCGGGACTGACAGCCCCAACGGTCAGAAAAATGACGGTTGGATGGTCGATTGGCCGGTCGACTTATAAGTCATCTGGCCTGAGTTTTTACCCCAACGGCTAGTTTTTGTAACTCTATAAAAAAGTTCTATTTTGGCTAGTTTTCTATAAGATTTTGGAGAAATTTTAGAGCCAGTTTTTTCCATCTCTCTTAGAATTTTTCTCCACTTGTTTTTGAGCTAAAACTTCCATATCAAATGAAGAGTTTTTAAAGACTGTTTATCTTGTGATTTCAAAAGAGAATTCTTAATTTTTCCTCTATAAATCTATCTTGTTTTCTCACACAAACTTGAGCTTTCCATTGTTGTATTTATCCTCCACAAATCATTTGTTGTAAGAGTGTTTTTGGTGATCAAAGTGTAGAGATCACTAAGTTTTCATCTTTGTATTTGAGGAGGTAAACTTGTGGGTTCGCGTTGTATAGAGCTCTTGAGGGAGCTCAGTTGAAGAGGTGTGGCCACGTCAAGCTAGTGTGCTTGTTGTATGTTATTCTTGTGGGAACAAGTGAAGGATTTGCGGGTTCAAGAGTTCTCGAGGGAGCTCGTTGTAGATATTGCGGCACCGAGTGATCTTGCGGGATCATTTTTAGTAGAAATCCTTCATAATGTTGAAGGCAGAGACGTAGAGCAAGTGTGCTCGAACCTCAAAACAAATCTCATGTGTCTGCGATTGCTCATCTCTCTCTCATACTTGTGTTTTTATATCTTGCATGTTCTTATTGTGCTCATCTTTATATGCTTGATTTAACTTGTGCTAAATTGATATATGCTTGGATTGTTTGTTTGCTCACACTTGTAATCAACCAAGAGAACCATGGTGGCATCTCAACTCTTAGTCTAAAGAAATCTTTAGGAGAAAGTCCAGAGTGTTGGCCCGGAGGCCTCCTCTCTAGTTTTGATGATGATTAACTCATGTAGTTATGTTTACTAATAATTTTGTGATTTTAGTTTCAGATCATTTAGTAAGATATTAGTTGGTGATTGCTTCAACAAGAGGAGTTTGGAAGCCTTCACATGGTGATTCCAGGGCCGAGCATCAAGATCATACATAGCCTTACTCGTTGGATCACGGAGTTTGGACCAAGTCAACTTGAAGCTAAAGATCGTCAAGAAGACTTAGGTATCCTAGTGTTTAGTGTGTTTTAGATCCATGTGTAAAGCTTAGAATAGTTGATATGCTCAAGTGCACAACACACACGTTTTATGTTTGGATATTGGTTTTTTTTTGTTTTGGTTTAACCAATATTTGTTTTCATGAATAGATTGTTCAAAATAAGTTTAAATGGTTTATATATATAATAGATGTATTCTAATTATACATGCATGCTTAAACTTCCTATACAAACTTATTTTGACTATCCTATTCATGTATAGAAAAATCAAAGTTTGACAAAATACATGTTTTAGTTTTTGGTAAAAATGATAAGACACAAAAATAGTTTCATATGCTTGATATTTGAGCTAAACTTTTTATCACATGTTTATGTATCAATGCAAAATGATAAAACTATTTTTGAGGATTTTTATATATTTTATAAGATTTATTAAAATATTTTTAACATGTTTTTCTGACCCAGTTTCTGACCCAGACTGTGGCTGACAGGCCAGGTCGGCCGACCGCACGGTCGACCGAACCAAGGGCCGGTCGACCCTGCGGTCGACCGACGTGCACAGCCTTGTGCACGTCTGGCAGCACAGTGGGCCGGCCGACCGAGCGGTCGACCGGACGGTCGACCGGATGCCCAACGGTCATATTTCTGACCGTTCGCGGTCGGCCGGGCCGGCCGACCGCAGGCTGTCAGGCTGCCAGATCAACCTAACGTCTAGTTTTCTTTTGGGGTTATAAATACCTCATCTCTTTTGGGTTTTAACTAAGATTTTTAAGAGCAAAAATTCCTACTTTTCTGAAGTGTTTTACAAGTTTTCAAAAGAGTTTTAAGTGCCAAAAGATCAATCTTGTTTGTTTTTAAAAGTGTTTTGTTATTTTCAAAGAAAATAGGTTTTTGGGAATTGGTTTCTTGTTCTTCATTTCTATATCAATTTGGTATTTTTCCAAGAGATTTTCTTTGATCAAAACATTTGTTTTTCCACACTTGAGCTATCTTCTGTCCTAATTTATTTAGGATCTTTGTTTTGTGGAAAAGAGATTGTTTGAGGTTGTGGAAACCTCCAAGTTGTAAACACCCTTATTTTTGTTGTATCCCTCTTTGGTAGAGGTTGATCGGGTGATTGGTTTGCTCCCTCTTTGGTAGAGGTTGAGATTGTGGTTTGCTCCCTCTAGTGAGAGTTGGAGATTGGTTTGTATACCCTCTTCGGTAGAGGTGTTTGTTGGTTGTTGTTTGGCTACGGGCCTACCCCTCGGTTGTGAGACGGTGTTTGAGAGAGGAGTTCGGTACTCCTTGTGTTGTAACAAATCCTCCTCGGTGGAGGTTCCCTCGGTGGGAGATAGTGGATTGGAAATCCTTCTCGGCGAAGGCGGGGACGTAGAGCTAGGGGCTCGAACCTCGAAACATATCCTTATATTTGCGTTTGATCCATTATCTCTTAACCCTCTCTCTTTATTTGTGTTGTGCATAGCATTATTCATATTGCCATATCATTCATATTGCTTGTGTTGTGCCTTGCATTATTCATATTGCCTATTCATATTATATGCTCGAATTGCTTGTGTGTGTGCCTCACTTATACTTAACCACAAGAGCTTCATATAGCACCTCAACCCATATCTAGGGGAATCAAGAGGAGTTAGTCCAGAGCCCTTCACGGGGAATTCGACTACACTTGTTGGTTGTATTAAGTGTGATTGCAAATTTATTTTTAAGCTTCCGCATTTAGCGCACTTAGTTTCTAGATTAGCATTATCACCTATTCACCCTCCTTCTAGGTGATTTACAATTGGTATCAGAGCTTACGCTCCTGATACTTAGGCTTAACATCCTAGGAGTAAGATCCTTGTTTGCTAATCTACATTTGCATTTGCACATTTGTTTGCTTGCACACATATAGTTTGGACCCATGGACTTCATGACCCCACCTATGTTTGACCCTTCCAACATTCTTATTTGGAAGATTAGGATGTCCGTTTATTTACAAACCCTAGGACATAAGGTTCACCTTGCCATTACCAAGGAATCCTACCTTAGTGATAGCAAGTATATAGGGGCCAATGCACAAGCCCTTGAGGCCATTAGAAGCACGCTACCTAAAGATTATCTTTTGCTTGTTTCTAATCTTGATTCCGCGTTTGCAGTGTGGAACAAGTTGACAACCACCACCACCTCCAAGCTTCAATTGCCTATCAACAAGAGGAGGAGACTAGTGGAGAATCCGATTCACAATGCTATATGATCCAAGGGAATGACTCCCTTGAGGTACAATCAGAAACTCAACTAGATAGTTTTGATGCTAGTTCTTCATGTGATGATTATGATGCCCATGCTTTAAATGAAGAACTTTCTATAGTTTGTGAAAAATTGATAGAAAAATATAAAATTTTGAAAAGAAGACTTTTGCTTTAAATAAAGAAAATGAAAAATTATTTTCTAAACTTGATTGTATTTTGCAAGAAAAAGTGGAGATCTATAATGAAAGGGATTCATTAAGGTCTCAACTTGATCTTGCATTAAAAGAAAATAAAGTTTTAAAATCTAAAAATGATTGTGAAACTCTTTTGAAGAATAATAATGTTTTGTCTTCAAAAGTTGAATTTGTTTTAAGAGATAATGATTCTCTAAAAAGAGAAATTGATTTCATTTCAAAAGAGTTAGAAATTTGTTTAAAGAAAAATATTGTTTTGAAAAAGATTTGGATTCTCATGTTTGCCATGCTAGGGTAGTTCCATCTAAATCACCCATTGCATGCCACACTTCTTCTTTAATTAACAATGATATATCTTTGCTTAAGAAGAGTGTCGATTGTTTGGGCTCCACTTTGAGCCAATGTGTTGTGGGCCATACACGTTTGGAATCTTTGCTTCGAAAGAAACAAGTTTCACCTATGCATGCACACCATCACGGCATACACATGCTCCTCACGGACACCATCACATGTATGCTCATGTGTACACTTGTACACATTGTGGACGTAAGGGCCACCTTGCTAAATTTTGTTATGATAGAATACATGTTTCAAATTTAGCAAATAAATTTGTTTGGGTTAGGAATGAGACTAACCCCCATGGACCAAAAAGATATGGGTACCAAAGACCACCCCTCTTATGTTTGATGTAGGTGTGGGCTCTCGCATGACGTGAGAGTAGCGGTACCTTGGAGTGGATGCGTTCCGAGCTTCATGGAATTCAATTGGATGCATCACTTTCAAGGGATGTTTGGTGGAGAAGACCACCATATTTTGGAGACAAGGGAAGTTGCCTTCTAAGTTTTGGTAACGATTCCTAACTCCTTATTATTATTTACATGCTTTCATATTCATTGTTTATAGCATGTTTTATTGTTTGTTGATTATTATGATAATGTCATGCTTATTAGATCCTTGACATGCATGTATAGCCATTTTGAGACACCCATGTTTAATATGGACCATTATTTTAGTGTTCTCACCTTTGTTTAGCTATCATGTTTATCATAGGTTTAATAACATGTGAATTTTCTTAATAATCATGTTTATATTTATCATGTTGATTTTATCCCGTTTTTATGCTTCATGCGTTGATTACATGTTTAAATGTTAGTTTTCATTAAGACTAGGAATATACTTGTACATATAGTGGGCCACAAATAAATCTATATATGTTTGTGCTTGAATGCTTATTTGAACCCATTAGATGTGCTAGTATAGTCTAGTTTTGATGATCCATGTATTTTAAACTTGTATTCCCATTTTGTTTTGTTTTATGATCATGTGTATTCATTTCATGTATATGTCTATTTTGCCAAACTTTAAGATATACATGTATACCCCTTGAGTCATTTGCCTTTCATGCAAATCTATACATATGGACTCAATTGTGTTTAGGGATATGTATGTATACTTTTTGTGTTGTCAAATCATACATATACCTTGAAATGAAATTTGTTTTAATAGAAATTTAGTTTTTCATGTTTTCATATTTAACTTCATGTATATGTCCATTTTATCCAAATTATTGTTATACATATACATCCTTTGAGCCACGTGCCTTCATGCATATATCTTTGTGGACTCGTTGTGTTTAGATATGTATGTATACCTTAATTTGTATAGGACATACATATACCTTGAATATTAAATAGTTTTGATGATTTTCATGTTTTCATGTTTCAAGGAATATTGAGCTAATTGTCATTTTCATGATTATGATCTTCACATTTTATTTGTACACTCACATTTATTGTTTACTCATGTTTTATTTTCATGAGTCATATTTATGCTTAATCGATTATGAGTGTTGACTATTTTGTGAATTTCATGTTTTATGAAAAATAATTTTGTTTTATTCCTACTTGAAGGATTTCGTACTAGTTTACAAGTTTTTCCATTTAACTAGTTGCGATATTCTTCATTTTGGTAGAGTTTTTCAAATATACTTTATTTTTCGAATCTATTTTTGAAAACCCCTACCATCCATGGGCGGTTGGACGGGAGATCATGCTCATGTATGCTTTATAGTGAAAATCATTTTAAAACTTGAACATGATTGGGCGGTAGTTATATGATGTATACACTTGATCATTATTGTTGTTTCAGTTGGTATCATTGAATTCTTTCAATTGGTATCAATTTTGACCTTTCTTGTATACTCATATATGTTTGTATATATGTATGCTTACATTTCAAAGAATATCAATTTCAATTGATATCTATCTTTCATACATATATATGTTTGTGTTTATGATAAGCTTGAGCTTCAACTTTGTTTCAATTAATTCAATTTTCAATTGGTATCTTATTTTTCAAGCTTATGCATGTGTTTTGTTGGTATTTCATAAAGGGGGAGAAAATTCGATTTTCATATTTACAATTGGTATTTGTATTTCCACTCCCTTACTTTATGATAGAAAATAAAAATTTTAAATTGATATCATATACTTAAAAAAATAAATAAATAATACTCTCTTTTGATATCAAGATGTTTATTTGAATGTTTTAAAAATTGGTATATCAAAATTTGTTTAAAGAAAATAGTCAAAAGTTTTGATTTATATTGCATATATGCAAGGAGAGCTTAACATCTCTTCTACATATAGATTCATGTTGAGTGTATCTTGTATTGAAGAGCTTAACAATCTTTTCTTTATGTGGTACACGTGTGTAGGGGGAGCTTCACATCTCCTCTTATGCATTGCATAGTGTATGTTATGTGAGTTAGGGCTTGTCATCCCTCCTTCATGTAATGTATCTATGTAGGAAAGCTTCACATCTTCCTCTTCATGATTGTATATAGCATATACCATTTATTGATCTATGTTTACTTTCAATTAGTATCTGTTGGCCCAATGGCCTTCCACTCTAGTTTTGATGATGATCAACTCATGTAGTTATATTTACTAATATTCTTGTGTTTCTAAGTTTCAGATCATTAGCAGGATATTAGTGTTGGTAATTAGCTTCAACAAGGTGTTTGGAAGCTTATCATGGTGATTCCGGTGCCAAAGCTTAAAGATCATACCTTTGCACTCGGTGGATCGCGTTTGGGAGCAAGTCTACTTGAAGATGGAGATCATCAAGAGAAGACTTAGGTATCCTAGTTTAGTTTAGTGTGTTTTAGATCCATTTGTAAAGCTTAGTTTAGTTGATATGCTCAAGTGCACAAACACACACGTTTTATGTTTTAATGTGTGATTTTATGAATAGTTGGATCAAAACAAGTTTTCATGATTTATATGTATAGTAGATGTTTTCTAGTTATACATACATGCTTAACTTATAGACAAACTTATTTTGACATTCCTATTCATGTTTTGGAAAAATCTAGTTTGATAAAAATACAAGTTTTATTTATGATAAAATTGGCAAGACACAAAAATGAATTGATATGATTGATATATGTCTTGAAATTTTTATCACAAGTTTAGTTTTCAAGTAAAATGATAAAACATATTTTTGTGGATTTTTTAGAAGTGTTAAAAGATTGTTTTTTACAAATTTTCTATCTCAAAAATCTGCCCAGAAAAACTGTATTTCAGGCAGACCGGTCGACCGGGACAGTCGACCGGCTGCTGTGTCCGGATATGCACAGGCTGTGCATGTCCGTCGGTCGACCGGGTCACGGACCCAGTCGACCGATATAGAGAGTCTGCTCTCTGTATCTTTTCGGTCGACTGGGTCGGTCGACCGATAGAAGGAAACTGTGTTTCCTCCTTGTTGGTCGGTCGACTGGCAGTCGACCGAAGCCCCAACGGTCATATTTTCGACCGTTGGCGGTCGACCGGGCCGGTCGACCGGTGGCTGTCAAAATTGCCACATCAGCCTAACGGCTAGTTTTCTGTTTTGGCCTATATAAACCCCATTCCTTTGGGATTTTGGCTAAGGTTTTTACAAGAGAAAAATTCTGGTTTTCAGTAGAGTTTAAAAGAGTTTTGAAAAGAGTTTTGTGCTTTAAACTTCTAATCTTTATTGTTTTGGGTTTTTGGAAAAATCAAAGAAATAGGAATTTGGGATATTTGTATTGGTTTTCATTCTCCATCTTTTACAAGAATTTCCCAAGTGTTTTCTTTGTTGCTTGTTTTCCAAAAACACTTAGTTTCCACTTGAGCTATATCTTCTATCCTAAGTTATTAGGATCTTTGTTTTGTGTGGAAAAAGAAAAGAGAAAAAGAAAGAAAAGAGAGTTTGTGGTTTTGGAACCACTTGTTGTAAACACCCTTTTATTTGTGAATCCCTCTTCGGTAGAGGTGATCGGGTGATTGGTTTGTGAGCCTCTTAAGGAGAGGCATTTGTTGTGGTTGGCTACGGGCCGTATCCCTCTTCGGTAGAGGTGGATTGTGTGTTGTATTGCCTCGGTGGCATTGTAAGTTGAGAGAGGAGTTAGGGGCTCCTATAGTGGACTAGAAATCCTACACGGTGGTGTAGGCGGGGAAGTAGAGCTAGGGGCTCGAACCTCGAAACAAATTTGTGTGTTTGCGATTGATCCAATTACTCTCAACTCTACTCTCTTATATTTGTGCAAGCATCATTCATTCATTGCATCATATATATTTGCGTGGGATTGAGCATATTCATACTTGCTTGCATTTGCACCTTGCATATTATTCATATTGTTATATATTGTATATGCTTGGATTGCTTGTGTGTGTGCAACACTTATACTCATCCAACAAGAGCTTCATATAGCAACCTCAACCCATTCAAGGGGAATCAAGAGGTGCTTGTCCAGAGCCTCGCAAGGGGAATTCGGCAACACTTGTTGGATTGTACTAAGTGTTCTTGTAAGATTGTTTTAGCTTCCGCATTTAGCACACTTAGTTTGCATTAAGTTCACTAGATTAGCACTTTCACCTATTCACCCCCCCTCTAGGTGTACTTTCAGTATCAAGATGCTACTTTGACATATTTTCAATTGGTACTTTAATTGATTGTCACCCCTATTTGGATTTTGTTTTTGTTTTAGACAAAAAGGGGGAGAACATTTTTTATTAACCCTTTTTTGATTCTTTGTTTCGAACAAAAAGGGGGAGAAAAATTTGTTAATTTGGTTTTGCTTTTACCCTTATTGATGATTGTTTCTTTGTATTAAAAAGGGGAGAAGATTTTGTTTTGTTTTGGTTTTTACCCCTTTGTTGATGATTGATAAAAAGGGGGAGAAAGATTTTGGTTTATATATGCATATTTATGTTTTGCATATATTAAGTTTAATTTAGTTTAAAGTTTAATTTAGTTTAATTTTAATTGGTATCTAGAGCATGTTTTATTTTTTGAACATTTCATTGTGTATCTAGAGCCTTTTTATTGTTTATGCATAGATATGCATTCATGTTTAAGAGCCTTCATTGCATATTCATTGTGTTTATTTGTTTATGCATGAGTTAAGGGGGAGCTTCCTTGAAGCTTGACTTTAATCCATGCATATATAACTCCATGAGTTTTGTCATCATCAAAAAGGGGGAGATTGTTGGCCCGGAGGCCTTCCTCTCTAGTTTTGATGATGATTAACTCATGTAGTTATGTTTACTAATAATTTTGTGATTTTAATTTCAGATCATTTAGCAAGATATTAGTTGGTGATTGCTTCAACAAGAGGAGTTTGGAAGCCTTCACATGGTGATTCTAAGGCCGAGCATCAAGATCATACATAGCCTTGCTCGTTGGATCACGGAGTTTGGACCAAGTCAACTTGAAGATGAAGATCGTCAAGAAGACTTAGGTATCCTAGTGTTTAGTGTGTTTTAGATCCATGTGTAAAGCTTAGAATAGTCGATATGCTCAAGTGCACAACACACACGTTTTATGTTTGGATATTGTTTTTTTTTTTGTTTTGCTTTAACTAATATTTGTTTTCATGAATAGATTGTTCAAAACAAGTTTAAATGGTTTATATATATAATAGATGTATTCTAATATACATGCATGCTTAAACTTCCTATACAAACTTATTTTGACTATCCTATTCATGTATAGAAAAATCAAAGTTTGACAAAATACATGTTTAGTTTTTGGTAAAAATGATAAGACACAAAAATAGTTTCATATGCTTGATATTTGAGCTAAACTTTTATCACATGTTTATGTATCAATGCAAAATGATAAAACTATTTTTGGGGATTTTTATATATTTATAAGATTTATTAAAATATTTTTAACATGTTTTCTGACCCAGTTTCTGACCCAGACTGTGGCTGACAGGCCAGGTCGGCCGACCGCACGGTCGACCGAACCAAGGGCCGGTCGACCCTGCGGTCGACCGACGTGCACAGCCTTGTGCACGTCTGGCAGCACAGTGGGCCGGCCGACCGAGCGGTTGACCGGACCAGAGAGCTTTGCTCTCTGTATCTGGGCGGTTGGCCGGACGGTCGACCGGATGCCCCAACGGTCATATTTCTGACCATTGGCGGTCGGCAGGGCCGGCCGACCGCAGGCCTGTCAGGCTGCCAGATCAACCTAACGGATAGTTTTCTTTTTGGGCTATAAATACCACATCTCTTTTGGGTTTTAACTAAGATTTTTAAGAGCAAAAATTCCTACTTTTCTGAAGTGTTTTTACAAGTTTTCAAAAGAATTTTAAGTGCCAAAAGATCAATCTTATTTGTTTTTTAAAGTGTTTTGTTATTTTCAAAGAAAATAGGTTTTTGGGAATTGGTTTCTTGTTCTTCATTTCTATATCAATTTGGTATTTTCCCAAGAGATTTCTTTGATCAAAACACTTGTTTTTCCACACTTGAGCTATCTTCTGTCCTAATCTACTTAGGATCTTTGTTTTGTGGAAAAGAGATTATTTGAGGTTGTGGAAACCTCCAAGTTGTAAACACCCTTATTTTTGTTGTATCCCTATTTGGTAGAGGTTGATCGGGTGAATGGTTTGCTCCCTCTTTGGTAGAGGTTGAGATTGTGGTTTGCTCCCTCTAGTGAGAGGTGGAGATTGGTTTGTATACCCTCTTCGGTAGAGGTGTTTGTTGGTTGTTGTTTGGCTACGGGCCTACCCCTCGGTGTGAGGCGGTGTTTGAGAGAGGAGTTCGGTACTCCTTGTGTTGTAACAAATCCTCCTCGGTGGAGGTTCCCTTGGTGGGAGATAGTGGATTGGAAATCCTTCTCGGCGAAGGCGGGGACGTAGAGCTAGGGGCTCGAACCTCGAAACATATCCTTGTGTTTGCGTTTGATCCATTGTCTCTTAACCCTCTCTCTTTATTTGTGTTGTGCATAGCATTATTCATATTGCCATATCATTCATATTTGCTTGTGTTGTGCCTTGCATTATTCATATTGTCTATTTATATTATATGCTTGGATTGCTTGTGTGTGTGCCTCACTTATACTTAACTACAAGAGCTTCATATAGCACCTCAACCCATATCTAGGGGAATCAAGAGGAGTTAGTCCAGAGCCCTTCACGGGGAATTCGGCTACACTTGTTGGTTGTATTAAGTGTGATTGCAAATTTATTTTTAAGCTTCCGCATTTAGCGCACTTAGTTTCTAGATTAGCATTATCACCTATTCACCCCCCCTCTAGGTGATTTACACAGAGCCTTCTCCGGAATTCGGCTTCACTCTTTTGTTATACTTTGTGTGTTTGTTTAGTTTGCACAAGAAGTTTTTAATTCCGTATTAGTTGGTCTTAGATTAGCTAGTCACCTATTCGCTCTCACCTAGGTGACTCACAATTGGTATCAGAGCTTAGTGCTCTTGATTTGCGTCTAACAATCTTGAGTTAAAGACCTTTCTTAGCTAATCATAATATTTGTACACACACTCATGGATTTCATGACACCTTCCATGTTTGACATTCTTAGTATCCAAATTTGGAAAGTTATGATGTCCATGTACCTTAAAGCCTTAAGTATTCATGTTTATTTTGCCACCATTAAAGATTCTTACTTTTTAAATGGCAAATATCTTGAGATTAATGCAAAAACTATTCATGCTTTAAAGTCACCCTAAATGATGATTATCTATCTAGGATTTCTAATATTGAGTTGGCATTTGTAGTATGGAACACTCTTTACTCTCTTGGGGAACAAACGTCAAATGAAAAGGAGAGTGATTCGGATGATGGAAGTGTCACTTTCATTATGTGCTACATGCTCCAAGGGATGACCCCCTTGAGGTAATTCCGATTCCGAGCTAGATGAAGAAGTTGAGATGCCATATGATGATCTTGCATCTTTTTGCCAAAAACTTCTTGAAAAATATGATTTATTAAAAATTGAAAACAAGAAATTAAAAAATGAAAATAATTTTGTTTTAAAAGAAAAGGTTTCTTTTAAAAATAAATTTGAAATTATTTCAAAAGAAAATGAATTTTTGAAAAGGAGAATGTTTCCTTGTCTTCAAAATTGAATGTTGCTTTTGAAGGAAATAATTCTTTAATAAATAAAATTGATTCTGTTTCAAAAGAAAAGGAAAATATTTTAAATGAACATAAATCTTTGAAAAAGAAAATTGTTTTGAATGAAAAAGAAAATATTTCTAAAAAGAAAAAAGATATGAAGAAGAACAGAGATTGCTTGGGCTCCACTTTGAGCCAATGTGTATTTAATCACAATAGGTTGGAAACTATGTTTCGCAAGAAACAAGTTCTACACATTCATGCACATTCTATATTGCACACACATGCATACCATGATCACACTTATTCCTTCATATATGCTAGAGTGTATAAATGTACACATTGTGGCCGCAAAAACCATCTAGCAAAATTTTGTTTGATAGAATAAATTATTAAATTTTACAAATAAGAATGTTTGAGTTCCAATTGTTGGCCCAGATGCCCATCACTCTAGTTTGATGATGATTAACTCATATGGTTATAATACTAATGATCTTGTGTTTATTTACTCTCAGATATTTGATCAAGATCTTAATAAGTGTTTTAGCTTCAACAAAGGATTCAAATTCAGGTTTTGAAGCTAGCACGTATTGATTCAAGAGCTCGCGCATCAAGATTGCATCAAAAACTTAAGAGGAGTCTACCTCATTGGATTAAGGTTTGGACCAAGTCAAGAAGGAGAAGAAGATTTTCAAGAAGACCTGTATTGGGTTTTGTAAGTATCAATATTTATTTTTAGATAAAATGTAATGGATAGATTAGTTGGTGGAATGCTCAAGTACTCATATACACACACACACAATTTATATATGTTTTAAAAAATATCGTTTTGGTTTTTAAGCTTCAAAGTATACATGTGTTTTATCTAACTTATTTTAGAGCTTATTGTCAAAAACATAGATATTTCATCTAATATGTGTAGTGAATCATATCCATACACACTAAGCTTCAAAAGTATTTAAAATATCTTGTTTTTGTATTTTGAGGAGTTTTGGAAAATCGTTTTTCAATTTGGAGATTGTTTTTAAAAAAAATACAATTTTTGTTTAAAGCCAAAATTCTATATCACAAAAATAGTTTAAAATGTTTGTAACATGTTTTAATTTTAATCAAATATGTTTTTATATCAAAGTATATTAATGAACTTATTTTTGCAGAATTTATGAGAATTTATGGGATTTTATTAAAGATAAAAAGATCAAGTTTTAATCCCTAAAAAATGTTTGACCAGGCCTTCTGCCGGTCGACCGAGATAGAAGTCGGTTGACCGGTCCGGTCGACCGATGTGCACAAACGTGCACAGCCATTTGGCTGATCCGGCCCCGGTCGACCGGGCGGTCGACTGGTAGCACAACGGTTAGAAATCCGACCGTTGGCCGGTCGACCGACAACAGCATCAGTGGGTTTTCAAGCTAGTTTTTTCTATCTTTCTAAGTATTTATCTCCACTTATTTTAAAGCTAAAACTTCCATATCAAAAGGAGAGTTTTCAAGAGTGTTTAAAAAAGAGATTTCTTGAGTTTTCACCATAAATCTATTCTAGTTTTTCTCACACATACTTGAGCTTTACATTACCATATCTATCCTATAGGAGAGTTGTTGTGAGAGTGTTTTTAGGTGATCAAAGTGTTGAGATCACCAAAGTGTTCTACCTTGTATTTGAGGAGGAGAACTTGCGGGTTCGTGTTGTTTCGAGTTCTTGTGGGAGCTCGGCGTAGAGGTGCGGCCTCGGCAAGCTAGTGTGCTTGCGTGTGTTGTTCTTGCGGGAACAAGTGAGGGGACTATTGAGTTCAAGAGTTCTAATGTGAACTCCTTGTAGGTGTTGCGGCACCGAGTGATCCGGTGTGATCGATTCTAGTGGAAATCCTCCATTGTGTTAAAAGCGGGGACGTAGAGTAAGGGTGCTCGAACTTCAAAACAATTCTCCCGTGTTGCGATTGCTCTCTCTCTCTCTCTATCTTTCACTTGTGTTTATATCTTGCATGCTTACTTTGCATTTATCTTTATATGCTTGATATATCTTGTGCTTAATTGTTATATGCTTGAGATTGTTTGCTCGCACTTGTATTCAAACAAGAGAGTCATAGTGGCACCTCAACTCTTATCTAGAGAAATCCTGAGGAGATAGTCCAGGGCCCTTCACCGGAAATTTGGCTACACTCTTGTGTTATACTTGGAGTGTTTAGCTTAATAGTTTTTAGTTTACATAAATAGTTTTAATTCCGCATTAATTCATCATTAGATTAGCTAGTCACCTATTCACCCCCTCTAGGTGAACTTCAATTGGTATAAGA
The DNA here is from genome assembly GCA_038442645.1 of Agave tequilana. Taxonomy (NCBI): domain Eukaryota; kingdom Viridiplantae; phylum Streptophyta; class Magnoliopsida; order Asparagales; family Asparagaceae; genus Agave; species Agave tequilana. Next base: position 107,235 of record JAVJIF010033234.1, on the reverse strand, counting down.
GCTTGATGCTCTTGATTTGTTGTCTAACAACCTAGAGTTAAAGATCTTCATTTTTAGCTAATCACAGTATTTGTTTACACACACATGGATTTCATGACATCCCATGTTTGACATTCTTAACATCCAAAATTGGAAAGCTAAGATGTCCATATACCTCAAAGTCCTAGGTATTCATGTTTATCCTACCACTATTAAAGATTCATATTATTTAATGGCAAACACCTAGAGGTTAATGCAAAAGTCATCCATGCATTAAAGAGTATCCTAAATGATGAATATTTATCTAGGGTTGCTAATTTTGCTTCGGCTTTTGTAGTATGAAACACTTTAGTCTCCCTTGACGAATAAAAGCAATACTATGCGGGAAGCGACTCGGATGATGGAAGTGATGCTTCCAACAAATGCTACATGGTCCAAGGGGATAACCCCCTTGAGGTAAACTCCGAATCCGAACTAGAAGAAGATATTGACATGTCTTATGATGAGCTTGCATCTTTTTGTCAAAAACTTCTTGAAAAGTATAATTCATTAAAAATTGATAACAATAAATTGAAAAAGGAAAACACTTCTTTGTTAAAAGAAAATGACACTTTCAAAAGTAAATTTGCACGTGTTTCAAAAGAAAATAAATTTTTAAAAATAAAAATATTCCTTGTCTTCTAAGCTAAATGATATTTTGAAGGAAATAAAATTTTGAAAAATAAAATCACTTTGGTGGAAAAAGAAAAAAGAAATTGCTTTGGAAGAAAACAACTCTTTGAAAAGAAAAATTATTTCAAAAGAAAAGAAAACATTTCTAAAAAGAAAAGAGTTGTTGATTCTCATTCTTGCCATGCTCTTCATGCTACTATCAATAAAAATGAGATTCAATGTTTGAAAAATAGAATAAATTGTTTAAGCTCAACTTTGAGTAATTGTGCATTTAATCATTCTAAATTGGAAACCTTTTTTAAAAGAAACAAGCTCCACATGCTCATGCACATAACCCACGGCATACATATGCACACTTTACACATCATGATCACACTCATTCTCATGTGCATGCTAAAGTGTACAAATGTACACATTGCGGCCGCAAAGGCCATCTTGCAGATTTGCTATGATAGAATAAATTCTTTAAACTTTGCAAATAAAAATGTTTGGGTTCCTTATGATGCTAACCATTATGAACCCAAAAGAAAATGGATACCAAAATCCCCACCACTTGTGTTTGATGTAGTGTGGGCCTCATATGACGTGAGAGGATTGGTGCCTTGATGGTGGATGCATATGGAGTTAGATGGACATACCCCATTGATGCATCGCTATCAAGAAAGTTTGGCGGGAGGACCACCATATTTTGGAGACTTAGATAATAGTTCATATGGTTTGGTAACTATCTCTAAAACTCTTATTTTAATTTACATGCTTTTACATAGATAACATTTTTAGTATGTTTTGATTTTTGTGCTTCATGTGGTGAATATTTGTTCAGATGAACTTTTCATTAAAACTTGTGTATATACTATACCAGTAGCAAGCTACACTTGATTATTATATGTTTGTACCTCATTGCTCATTTGTACTCATTACATGTACATGTATAACCTAGTTTTGTTTATACTTGTTTTCCCTATTTTTATATATGTTTTTTCTTTATGTATATGTTATTCTTATTTAAAACTAATAAATATACATGTATACCTTTGAGTCACTTGCCTTCATGCAAATTATATTATGGACTCCTTTGTGTTTAGAATATGTATGTATATTTTAAATTTTGGATAAAACATATATATACCTTGAATTTTGTTTTTTTGAAAAAATAAATTTTTATGATTTTCATATTTGTTTAATAAAGAGAATTTCATGTTTATTTTGAGCTTTATTGATAATTTCATGAATATGCTATTCACATGACTTTTGTACACTTACATTATTTTTGTTTACTCATGATTTTGTTTCATGAGCACATTTTTGAGCTTTATAAATTTCGAGTGTCAATTTTTGTGTATTTGGTATATTTCATAAGATATACATGATTTGGTTTCATATTTGAAGGATCTTTAACTAGTTTTTCAAAAATTATTCTTAAACTAATTATTTATTCTTCATTTGATAGTATTTTCAATCTACAATTATTTTCAAATTATATTTTTGAAACTTCTACCCTTTAAGGGCGGATGGATGGACGATCATGCCTTTTATGCTCCTATTGAAAATCTTTTTAACATGTACATGAATAGGGTGGATAGATATGAGTAATACACTTGATCTTCATGATATTTCACTTTTTGTATACTCATACATATTTTCTATATATATTGTATGCTTCAAATTTCAATAATATCAATTTCAATTGGTATTTCCATTTTCATAGATATATATGTTTTGATTTTACTTGATTTACAATATCTTTACATGGTTTAAGCACAAATTATATTTATGCTAAACTTGACTTAATTTTTAAATGTTAAATTAGTATCTTAATGAGATTATGCATTATTTTCAATTGGTATTTCAATTGACATTTTATTTGATATCAATTTTACAATATATTTCAAATGGTATCAAAAATATAAAATGTTTACTTTCAATTGGTATCAAAAATAAAAAATGTTTTACTTTCATTAGTATCTTAAAAATTTGTTTGTTTACAAGTGGTACCAAATTTTGTTCTAAGAAATTTCAAAGTTTTGCTTTAAGTATTATCAAAATTTTGTTTAAAAATATTTTGATATGTATTGCCTATATGCAAGGGGAGCTTAACATCTCTTCTATATATAAATTCATGTTGAGTGTATCTTATATTGAGGAGCTTGACATCTCTTCTTTATGTAATACACGTGTGTAGGGAGAGTTTAACATCTCCGCTTATGCATTATATATTATGCTTTATGTGAGTTATGATCTTGTCATCCTTCTTCATGTAATGCATATATGCAGGGGAACTAAGTTCACGTTTCTCTCATCATGAATGTATATCGCATTATATCTTTATTGTTTGATTTGTTTTCTCCCCTTTGTTGATGAATTGTCAAAAAGGGTGAGAAAGATTTTGCGAGTTTATATATACATGTTTATTTTCTTGTTTATGCATATATATTTTGTTTATACAAAAAGGGGAGAAGAATTTGGTGAGTTTATGCATATTTATCTCCTTGTTTATGCATATATTGCTTGTTTAATTTTATGCACTCCATTGAATATATTTATGTTTATTGTTATGTATGAGTTAAGGGGGAGATTCTATGAAGCTTAACTTTAATCCATGCATATATAACTCTATGAGTTTTGTCATCATCAAAAATGGAGAGATTGTTGGCCCAGAGGCCCATTACTCTAGTTTTGATGATGATTAATTCATATAGTTATAGTACTAATGATCTTATGTTTATTTAGTCTCAGATATTTGATCAAGATCTTAGTAGGTGTTTTAGCTTCAATAAAGGATTCAAAGTCAAGTTTTAAAACTAGCACGTGTTGATTTAAGAGTTCGCACATCATGATTGCATCAAGTACTCAAGAGAAGTCTAACTCATTGGATCAAGGTTTGGACCAAGTCAAGAAGGAGAAGAAGATTTTCAAAAAAACTTGTGTCGGATTTCGTAAGTGCAAAGATTTATTTTTAGATAAAATATAAAGGATAGATTAGTTGGTAGAATATTCAAGTACTCATATACACACACATACAAAATTTATTTGTGTTTTAGAAATACCATTTTGGTTTTTAAGCCTCAAAGTATACATATGTTTTATCTAAACTTATTTTAGAGCTTATAGTCAAAAACATAGTTATTTCATCTCATATGTGTAGTGGATCATATCCATATACACTAAGTTTAAAAGTGTTTAAAATATTTTATTTTTTTTATTTGGAGGAGTTTTGAAAAAATCGTTTTTCAATTTAGAAATTGTTTTTTGAAAAATATAGTTTTTATTTAAAGCCAAAATTTGTATATCACAAAAATAGTTCAAAATGTTTGTAATATGTTTTAATTTTTAATCAAACATGTTTGTATATCAAAGTATATTAATGAACTTATTTTGTAGAATTTATGGGATTTTATTAAAGATAAAAAGACCAAGTTTTAATCGCTAAAAAAATGTTTGATCAGGCCTTCTGCCGGCCGGACGGTCGACCGAGAAAGAAGTCGGTCGACCGGTCCGGTCGACCGATGTGCAGAGACGTCCACAACCATTTGGCTGGTGAGCTGGTTGGCCGGGCGGTCGACCATACAGAAAGCTCTGCTCTCTGGATCTAGCTCTGGTCGACCAGGCGGTCGACCGGCCAGAGAGCTCTGCTCTCTGGATCTGGCCCTAGTCGACCGGGCGGGTCGACCGGTGGCACAACGGTCGGAAATCCGACCGTTGGCCGGTCGACCGACAGCAGCGTCAGCTGCTGATTTGACCTCCAACAGCCATATTTTGGGAGCCTATAAATTGGGGATCCCTTAGACTGCTTCTACAAGATTTTAAGTGAGTTTTCAAGCTAGTTTTTCCTATCTTTCTAAGTGTTTATCTCCACTTATTTTAGAGCTAAATATTCCATATCAAAAGGAGAGTTTTCAAGAGTGTTTTGAAAAAGAGATTTCACCACAAATCTATTCTAGTTTTTATCACATATACTTGAGCTTTCTATTACCATATCTATCCTATAGGAGAGTTGTTGTGAGAATGTTTTTAGGCGATCAAAGTGTTGAATCACCAAAGTGTTCTACCTTATATTTGAGGAGGCGAACTTGCCGGTTCGTATTGTTTCGAGTTCTTGTGGGAGCTCGGTGTAGAGGTGCGACCTCGACAAGCTAGTGTGCTTGCATGTGTTGTTCTTGCGAGAAGAAATGAGGGGACTAGTGAGTCCAAGAGTTCTAGTGGGAACTCCTTGTAGGTGTTGCGACACCGAATGATCCAGTGGGATCGATTCTAGAGGAAATCCTTCATAGTGTTAAAGACAGGGACGTCTTGCAAGGGTGCTCGAACCTCAAAACAATTCTCTCGTGTTTGCGATTACTCTCTCTATCTCTCACTTGTATTTATATCTTGCATGCTTACTTTACATTTATCTTTATATGCTTCATGATTGAGATTTTACCTGCACACAAAATATAGAATTTCAGTTTTAAGAATAATAGTGCATGGTGCTCAATACTACCGCTATAGTAAGTTGCTATGCGGGTCGTGATCCACAGGGAGGGACTAGCGATGGAAACTTGTTTAGTAAGTTCTCTTTTTTTATAATGATATTTACAATGATATTTACAATGAAGAAGTGTGAAAAAGATTGGGAATTGGTGATTTACACTAAAATTAAAAGAAAGAATACTAAAAACTAAAAATCTACTTACCTCTTCGGCGTCTGCTTACCTTGGAACCGTGTCAATGACGTACCTTTCTTTGAAGGCGAACGAAGCATGGAATATGAGATCTTCCCTACTCTCGATCTACACTACGAAATAAAAAGGGCAAACTACGCTACCATGGAAGTAGATATTCATCATCATAAACCATCAACGACACTTGCAAGGAGAAGGCACCTTCGAAGCTCTTGGTTTCACATGGATCCACAAACACAAAAGAGGAAAACACAAAGAATAGCAAAAAGAAATAAACTTTGATTCAATTCAGTTAACAATAGAAGAAAAGATTACTTACACCGATTGTCACCTTCAGTACAAGTTTGATCTCCTTCCTCCATGAAAGTATCCTCTCCTCTCAGTTATAAAAAAATTAAAAATACAAAAAAGAAAATAAAAACCTAATCTACAAACTAGCCTAAGAAAACCCTAAATTTGTCTTTGTCCTCGACTCTGTTCGCCCTTCTCTGTTGCTCTGCAGGGGTATTTATAGGAGATGGAAGAAATAAAGTCTCGTTACGACTCCTTGACGAAAACTGAACGTCACCCTTATCTGGATTGCCGCGGAAACGCGGCCATAGCCGCGTTTTCGTGGCCATTCTGTGGCATTTGGCCACGCGTTTTTGCGCGTGGCCTCCTCTGGTCCGTCCATCTGGGTATATCCTTTTAGATCTGGTCTATCGACTCTTTATTTTGAAAATTCGGGATAACTTGGGAAGCAAGTTACCCTAAATTCAAATCTTCCAAATCTTTTAAAACGATTTTTGTAATCCTTGCACTCTTCTCCTTTTATCTTAGCCTTGTCCTCCAAGCAAGTAGAGTTGAGTAGAAGTCCATCCTTTTCCTCTTCTTTTAGCAATTAGGAGTTCTTTCTTATTCTTCCTTTTCCTCACTTAGATTTTGAATAATGAGTTTAAAAATCCAAGTTTAGATTAGGTTAGATAATAGGAAACTTCTAAATTACTACAACTTTTGCACATGGGCTTGCACATGGGCTTTTGGGCTTCTGGGCTTCATTTAGGCTTTATTCTTTATTTTTTAATTACCCAAGGCCTGCACACATTAAATAATAAAACATTAGTAATAGTGCATAATTATAGGAATAAATATGAAAATGTGATAGTAAATGTAGTGATAAATATACATTTTTTACTACCTATCACTTCATATTTCTTGTGCTTAATTGTTATATGCTTGGGATTATTTGCTCGCTCTTGTATTCAATCAAGAGAGTCATAACGGCACCTCAACTCTTATCTAGAGGAATTTTGAGGAGATAGTTCAGAGCCCTTCACCGGGAATTCGGCTACACTCTTGTGTTATACTTAGTGTGTTTAGCTTAATAATTTGCATAAATAGTTTTAATTTCGCATTAATTCATTATTAGGTTAGCTAGTCACCTATTCACCCCCTCTAGGTGAACTTCATCAATTGCTACTAACCCTCATGGATCCAAAAAGATATGGGTACCAAAATTCTCACCTCTTGTGTTTGATGTAGGTGTGAGCTCTCATAAGACGTGAGAGAATTGGTGCCTTAGTGGTAGATGCATTGGAGCTTAAAAGACACACCCATTTGATGCATCACTATCAAGGAAGTATGGTGGGCGAACCACCTCTTATTTTGGAGAAATGAATTGGCTACATCGGTTTTGGTAACTATTTCTTTCTCCTCTTTTAAATGCTTTAAATGTTTATGTGCTAGTGTAGTAATCTAGAGTTAATCATATATTGTCTTGTGCTTAATGTTGAGTTGATTGGTTGTTAGCTATGCATGTATTTTTAAAAAAATTTATTTATATTTTCAAATGGATTTACATGCCTATTCCTTTGACTGATTCATGTTTTTATGATTTATATGTTTCTATCGTATATCTATGTGCAAATCTAATTAAAACTTGTGTTATACATGTAAAATTTTGAGATACATGCCTTACATGCTTGATTTCTTTTATGTACTCAATTGTTTGTTTGATTGCACGTTGTGTGTTCTAGTTTTGATGATTCTTGCATGATTATATGATATTTTTTTAGAAAAAAGGATTTCTAGTTTTGATTTTTAAGCTTCATTGCCTTATCTTCATGCATATATTGATTACATGATTCTTGTGCACTCATGTTTTTATGTTTACTCATGAATTTGTTTTCTTTAGCATTTATGAGCCCTGTAGATCTTGAGTGTCAATCTTTGCGTGATACACATGCTTCATGAAATACATATGAATTGGTTTCATATTTTTGAAGGATCTTTAACTAGTTTTTCAAAAACTATTTTAAACTAATTTCTTAATTCTTCAATTGGTAGAGTTTTCAAACCATACTCAAATTATTTTCAACTCTTATTTTGAAAACTTCTGCCTTTGAAGGGCGGTTGGTTGGGTGACTATGCCTTGTATGCTCTTTAATGAAAATCTTTTTAAACATGTGCATGATAAAAGATGGATTGATATGAGTTATACACATGATCTTCATGAAATTCTATTTTTGTATACTCATATGTGTTTTCTATATATGTAAGCATCAAATTTCAAGTGGTATTTCTATTTCATACATACATATATATGATTTAGGTTGTGCTTATTTACAATGCCATATGTTTTATTTAAACACAAACTGTTTATGCTAAGTTTGACTTAATTCTAAATGTTAATTGATATCTTTACAAGTTATGCATTGATTTCAATTGATATTTTTTTTAATATCAAAATGTACTTCATGTTTCACCTTCAATTAGTTTCAAAATCTATTATTGGCATCTTAATAATTTTGTTTATCTACAAGTGATATCAACATTTATTTTGTCAACTACTGTTTGATTTCAATTGATATCAAAATTTATTTTGTTGACTATAAGAAATTTCAAATTTTGTTTTTTATGGTATCAAAAATTTCAAAATTATTTGATATGTATTGCCTATATGCAAGGGGAGCTTAACATCTCCTCTATATATAGATTAATGTTGAGTGTATTTTACACATTGAGGAGTTTGACCTCTCTTCTTTATGCAGTACACATGTATAGGGGGAGCTTAACATCTTCGTCTATACATTGCATATTATCCTTATGCGGGTTAGGTTCTTGTCATCCCTTCTCCATGTAATGCATGTATGCAGGGGGGAGCTAACTTAATGTCTCTCCTCTTCAGGAATGTATATCGCATATACATCTTTCTTGATTATTTTTCTTCATCCCTTTGTTGATGGATTGACAAAAAGGGGGAGAAGAATTTAGAGAGTTTAATATATGCATACTTAATATTGTTGTTTATGCATATATGTTTGTTTAGTTTATGAGCTTTTATTGAATATCTTTATGTTTATTGGTATGCATGAGTTAGGGGGAGCTTCTATGAAGCGTATCTTTAATCCTTGCATATATAACTCTAAGAGTTTTGTCATCATCAAAAAAGGGGAGATTGTTGGCCCAAAAGCCCATCACTCTAGTTTTGATGATGAATAACTCATGTAGTTATAATACTAATGATCTTGTGTTCATTTAGTTTCAGATTTTCTATTAAGATCTTAGTCGGTGTCTAACTTTAATAAAAAATTTGAAGTCAAGTTTTGAAGCTAGCACATGTTGATTCAAAAGTTCGCGCTTCAATATCATATCAAGTACTCAAGAGGAGTCTAACTCTTTGGCTTAAGGTTTGGACCAAGTCAAGATAAAGAGAAGATTTTCAAGACTTGAGTCTAGTTTTGTAGGTGTTAGAATTCTTATTTTTAGATAAAATGTAAATAATAATTTAGTTGTGGATTGCTCAAGCTCACACACACACGCACAAAATTTATATGTGTTTTCATAAGAAATAGTCTTAGTTTTTGAAAATACCGTTTTGATTTTGAGCTTCAAAGTATACATCTTTGGTTTAATGAATAAATTTCAAAACAAGTTGACATGATTTATATGTGTATTGGATTTCATTCATACACATTATTGCTTCATAACGTTTAGAAAAACTTATTTGATGTTTCTAATTAATGTGTTTAAGTTTTGTGAAAGTCAAAACTTTGTTTAGAGCTTATCTTCAAAACTTAGATATTTCATCTTATATGCGTATTGGATCATATCCATACACACTATACTTCAAAAATATTTTAAAATCTTATTTTTGTATTTGGACAAGTTTTGAAAAAAATCAACTTTTCATTTAAAAGTTTGATTTTGAAAAATACCGATTTTTGTTTAAAGTTTAATTTCTATATCGCAAAAATAGTTCAAATTGCTTGTACTATTTGTTGATTTTTGATCACACATATTCGTACTTCAAAGTATTTTAATGAACTTATTTTTGTGAATTTTTATGAGATTTAAATAATATTTTAGGGTTTTAAAAGACTAAGCTTTTATCCTTATAAACCCTGACCTTGCGCTTCTGGAGGTCGACTAACCGGTCGACCGATGTGCACAAAACGTGCACACTGCCCGGGCTCGAGGGCCAGTCGACCAGGCGGTCGACCGATCCAGAAAGCTTACTCTCTGGATCTGGCCCCGTTCGACCGAGCGGTCGACAACCAAGAGAGCAATGCTCTCTAGTTCTTGCCTTGGTCCACCGAGCAGTCGACCGACAGGTCAAGGCTTGGGTGCGGTCGACCGAGCGGTCGACCAGCAACCCCAATGTTCAGAAAATGACCGTTGGCGGTCGACCGGCCGGTCATCTGGACTGGGTTTTTGCCCCGACGACTAGTTTTTATAACTCTATATAAGGGGGTTATTTTGCCCAGTTTTCTACATGATTTTGGAGAAGTTTTAGAGCCAGTTTTTCCCATCTCTCTTAGAGTTTTTCTTCACTTATTTTTGGGCTCAAACTTTCATATTAAAAGGAGATGTTTTAAAGAGTATTTATCTTGTGATTTTAAAAGAGAATTCTTGAGTTGTTCCTCCACAAATCTATCTTATTTTCTCTCACAAACTTAAGCTTTTCATTGCTATATTTATCTTCTAGGGATCATTTGTTATGAGAGTGTTTTTGGTGATCAAAGTGTAGAGATCACCAAGTTTTCATCTTTGTATTTGTAACGCCCCGATCCGGAGGGTACGGAGACGTTACTGCGACGTACATACGCAGGTCGGAAGTACCCTCACGTATATACGCTAAGCAACAATACATGCAAGTAAAAGAGTACGGAAGCACGTGGCAATATACATTCCAACATAAAGATTACAAAGTCATCACAGAGCGTGATATACTGATACATGTACATTATATCACAGCCAGATACAAAAGTAAAATTACAATTTGTACAACAAAAGGTGCTCACGGGCTGAAGAAGAAGATCCCCGAGCTAGCAGGAAGGATCAGGAACGGAAGGAGCTAGGGCAAATCAGCTTGTTCCAAGAAATAGGCTTGATCTTCAGTGGAGGGCTCCACTTCAAACCACGCTTCAGAACCTGAACATACAAATTCAAGGGAGTCAGGACCTCCCAAACAAATGATCAGGTTACAGCCGAGTGGCATAAGAGATATGAGTAGGAGAGTTGATGTAGTATCATGAATAATCAGCCAGCAAGTAAAGAAAGCATAACGAGTTAAGTTGGGAAGACATTGTACTAGCTTAGGCTACGACCTCATGAGACTAGTACCTCGAGGGAATAATCCAAACAAGGAAACCCTCATCTATATACCTTTATCTCATGTCACCGTAATCCAAGCGCATAAAACGGATCCACAGTTGACGTCTTTTATTATTATTACTTGTCTTACTCTGATGTCTAGCTATGTGAACTAGCGTCCCAGCACACATAGATCCACATCCGAGTAAGCAAGGTTGTTATTGGAAACTAGCGGGGGTATCAACGAACAATGTTTACAGTGGGTCCCGTGCATACCCGGGACCACGGCCCAGGATTGTTCCATTGCTGGTGGACGGAACCTGCCGCAAGGCGTACAGTAGGGTCTTATAGGATGCCCTTGTCAAGATAGTACCAAGAAGGAGGGAGCCAGCGCTCCCCTCGGTCGCCTGGAGGCCCTCAGATCAAACCGGAAAATATAGTTGCACAACATACCTAAAACCACTGTAAACACGAACATATATTGATAGCCGCATGTTTCCCCCGACCCGATGTAAGTTGTCTCATTTTATGAGTTATTTAGGTAATTATCCGATTTCGGGAGTGAGCACGAGCAAGTCCGGAATATTATGAAGACAGGAGTATCAGGAGTACAATGTGTACTATCACGTAATTCAAGTTTGTAAAACAAGATGCCCGGTTACCATTCCCGTTATCGTGATAATTAAAAGAGTCAAGTGTGTCATGCCTGGTGTCAAGAGATAGCATGACAAGAGGGAGATATTCGTCAAGTGACAAGTCATGTAATGACAATATATATAATACAAGTCCCGAGGATAAGGTCCATATTCAAGGAAGTGATTAAACACAGCAGACAGCCAAGTTAGTCGACTAGGGAGAGGCAAGTAGTCGACTTATGAAGGCTTAGTCGACTATAGAGGAAGGCCAAGTCGACTAATAAGACCGCGTCTCATAGGGCCGCGTTTTCAGGAAAAAGTTAGTCGACTAGGGAAAAATGGGTAGTCACTAATAAGGCCGCGTCTCAGAGAGCCGCGTCTTCAGGAAAAAGTTAGTCGACTAGGGAAAAAGATAGTCGACTAATAAGGTTGCGTTTGGTAGGGTCGCGTCTTCAAGAAAAGGGCGCGTCTCAAATAAGCTAGTCGACTTGGGGTAAGGGAGTAGTCGACTAATAAGGTGTTCAAGTCGACTAATGACTGGGTCAAGTCGACTAACAGAGTGCAAACAGAGAGCAGAACCTGACTTTTGAGGGTTGCGTTTATTGATAAAAATTACAACTATGAAAATAGTTATCCATGTCTTGGCGAGTAAAGTTACTCGCCTAAAATGTTCCTCTGATGCGCCTGACGAAGAAAAGCTCGGCCCCAATCCAAAAGGAGGGTACCGGCCCTAGAGTCTTGCCGATGATGAAGAAGAGCACGGCCCCCAATCCAAAGGAGGTGGCCGGCCTTAAAAGAGAAGGAGAGAGGTTGAAGGTGCAAGTATAGTTCAATTTGAAAAAATGAGATTTTGCAAACGATGTTTCGGAGGACGAATCTATAGTTCGTCGGAAAGAGGATGACGAGAAGGTGAAGATGGTATGCTTGGTGGTGGCTACGGTGGCTACGGTGGTGGTGGAGATGGTGGTGAAGTTGATGGAGAGGATGGGTTTCTTTGATGTTTCTTGGTGAAAAGAGGTTGAAGAAGATGGTGTAGTTGTTGGAAATGGAGGAGGAGATGAAGGAGAGAATGACGGTGGAATTTGTGGTGAAAATGAAGGAAAAATGGTGGAGAAATGGGTGGCTAAAGGGAGCAAGGGGCTGTTTTCCTTGCTCTCTGTTGGTGGCTGCAGGAAACAAGGAAGAAGAAGAGAAAAAGTGAAGAGAGAGGAAGAAGGAAAGGTGGGGTGGTTATATATAAAGGGAAGAGAATATAATATAATATTGCCTCACCTTACAAAACAAAGGAAACACACATGACAAAAGTTGCGTCTCCCACTCCAAACGCAGCCCTCATTCTCGCGTTTAGGCCAAAATGGGCCAAACGCGGGAATTAAAGCCGCGCCCAGGGAAATGCGAATTTGGCGTTTGACCGAAAGGACAAAAGTCATAATGACTTGATTGGAATTGATTAGCAGTGCATTAAATGCAGTAAGGAGAGGATCTCTACATTAAATGCAGAATCCAGTTGGTGAAACTCGCGTCCGAGGAAGGAGAGAGAAAATGGGAAAAAGAGAAAAGTGGAATATTTGGATAAATTCCCAGTATATGGGAAAATACTGAAAACTCCGGAAAAGTTCAAAATTGAAGTATCTCAAAAAGTCTCCCAAAAATTCTCAAAAATAATAAATATTATTTTAAGATTTTTAGTGAAATCGGTTTTCAGAAATTCAATTTATTTTTAAAATAAAAATCCTGGAATCCACTGTGAACGGTGTCTACACCGGATAGGCTGGATTTTTGATAAAATCTGAAAATTCTAAAAAATTCATTTAGATAGAAAACATGATTTTAAGAAATACTATGAAAGCCGTTTCTAGATTTTCGACTCCGTTTGTAAATTAAAAATCCGAAAGTCGGTCAGCGACACTGGTCGACACTGGTTTTGAAGATTTACAACTTAATTCCGAAAAATTCCAGAAAATCATGAAAAATCAAGAATATTAAAAAATAATATTTGAAACTAAAATCGGTCAAATCTAATTACCAAAAAGGTCAAATCATGCAGTACTGCTATATAAGTAAGAATTTAAATAGCAGAAAATAAAAATAAAATAAAATAAAAAATATGCTCCAAAAATCAGGACACGTAACTGTGTACGTATACCGAGGATGGGGTGTTACAGTATTTGAGGAGACGAACTTGTAGGTTTGCGTTGTGTAGTGTTCTTGAGGGAGCTCAATTGAAGAGGTGCAGCTGGGCAAGCTATTGTACTTGCGTACGTTGTTCTTGTAGGAACAAGTGAGAGATTTGCGGGTCCAAGAGTTCTTGAGAGAGCTCGTTGTAGGTGTTGCGATACTGAGTGATCTTGCGTGATTGTTTTAGTAGAAATCCTTCATAATGTTGAAGGCGGGGACGTAGAGCAAGTATGCTCGAACCTCGAAACTAATCTCCCGTGTTTGCGATTGTTTATCTCTCTCTCGCTTCTGTTTTTATATCTTGTATGTTCTTATTGTGCTTATCTTTATATGCTTGATTTAACTTGTACTAGATTGATATATTTGCTTGGGTTGTTTGTTTGCTCACGCTTGTATCCAACCAAAAGAGGCATAGTAGCACCTCAACTTTTAGTCTAAAGAAATCTTGAGGAAAAAGTCCAGAGCTCTTCACCGGGATTAAGCTTCACTCTTTGGTTTTACTTTTGTGTGTTTGTTTAGTTTGCATAATAAGTTTTTAATTCCACATTAGTTGGTATTAGATTAGCTAGTCACCTATTTACCCCACTCTAGGTGACTTACAGCATCGACCCGGATATGTTTATATTCTATACGTAGCATAGTTGTTATTGCCCCTTCTTTATGGTGATGATGCTCTTATTATATAGCTAGATAAGGTGAATTAAGCTCTTAATAAGTCTGACACATGTATTGTGGAGGGTATAAGTTCCAGCTGTAGTACCCTTGGAGGACTTACCTATGTGAGAGGAACCGTGAAGGCCGTGGTTGGGGGGCAAGGCGGACCCCTGGAACTCTCGTGACTCGGTTATTGTGAGCAGGGTTATTAATGCTCAACCCGCTCGCTCAATAGATGAAGACTTACTGTGTGCGTCTTTCATCAATATCTGGTTAAAGAGGCTTAATTCAAGTCATAGTCCATTATGTCTCTCAGGTACCGATGAAATTCACTAAGGGTAGATTCAAGGTCTCAAGCTATCGACCCTAAATTCACAATATGATGTTACCAACTTTTATTCTTATTTTTGTTTATGATTTGTGCTTTATAATTTATTTATATTTTTATCTTCCCTGAAACTTGATTTTTTTTTTTTTTTTTTTGGGGGGGGGGGGGGTCGTTGCAAATTTTAATAAATTATGTTTTTATTTTAAAATCAAGTTTCATGACAAACACTTTTTCATTAAACATGCATGTGCATGTTTCTCTCTTAATGGGCTAATCACCCAATTAAGAGTGGTTTTGAATTTCAATTATTATTTTAGTTTAAAACCTGAATTTATTTCTGGAGCTTCATTCCTTCACTCTCAACATAAGAAGAAAAGCTCTATTATCTCCCTCTCTAAAATTCCTTGAGGTTGCTCCTTGTGAGAAGACTTCAATTTTAAATTAATTTTTTTCCTTTCTTACATTCTATGGGCAACAATTTTTCCATTTGAGCAGAGGCCTGCTCTCCATCCAAGGGCAGGTGTCGGTGGTTTACCGGAAGAGGCTTTTACTGCTAGGGATGGGGTCGATTCAACGTCTGGACAAGGAGATGGACCTATTGTCTTATAGGGCAGTGTTTCATGACTGCTTACCCTAGGCCAGCATTTTCTTTCTTGATTTATTATTTTTGAAAATATTTTATAATAAATAATTCATGTCTAGGAGTTTTTTTTTTTTCAATGCTAGTTTTAATTGCATATTTAATTTTAAAAAATAGATTTCTAAAATATCCAACATCACTTACCTACTCAATTATTGCACTTTGCCGTTAATAATGGTGGCCAATAACAACAATTATCAGCAAGCAAGAAGAATCAAGTAAATGTGGGATTTCATAATTTTTTCCACAGAAATATTGAGAATATTTGTTTTTTATTTTTCTTAATTAATGGTAGAGGTAATTTTAGAAATATAAAAGAATTTGAGGGGTAATTTTAGAATTAGAGAAGAGTTAGGAGTATATATAAGAAAAAACTCGAATTTTTTAAAACTAAGTTTCTTAGTAATTCTCGTACCATATTGTACCACTATTAGGCGGAAATGTGCGTTTCTCGTTTCAATCTATGAATTGCTAGTGGGACCCATCATCACTATTATAATTTAGTATAATATTAGTAAAACAGTTAGCATTGTTCTCTTGGTAAATCTTGTTTGATAAATCGATTTGAGCTTAAACAAAAAAAATTAGGCTAAATGAACCCCAAAGGCTCGTTACGTCTTGATTATTGGGTTATCAGGTTTGCGGGTCGGATATTTAACAATCTCTACCCGACTCACAAAAGGAAACCCGAATCTAACATGTTGGATTCCCTAGATCCCTTTTTTAATCCCTCTCCGCGATCTCCGACGCCTTCTCTCTTGCAGAGCCAGCCAAACGAAAAATTCCTACAAATTTCAACCTTTTTTCAACCTCCCAAATGCCCAAGAACCCTAACCCTAGCCCTAGATCCCACCCCCATTCCTCCCCAAAACTCCCATTCCTCTCTCAACCCTAGATCTCAATGGAGGGAGGATCGACTGATGGCCCGTTCGCCTCGATCGCCAGGTGGAGGGCCGACGTCTCGAGAACCTACCAGCAGTGCCTCGATCGGGCGACGCCGCACTCGGCGGGGCGGTGGGTGGGGACTCTCGCGGTGCTGGCGGTGTACGCGATGCGGGTGTACTACGTGCAGGGGTTTTATATCGTGAGCTACGGGCTGGGGATTTACTTGCTGAATCTCTTGATCGGGTTCCTGTCTCCGGTCGTGGATCCGGAGATGGAGACCTCTGACGGGCCGGGGCTGCCGACGCGGGGGTCCGATGAGTTCAAGCCCTTCATGCGACGACTTCCCGAGTTCAAGTTTTGGTATTTTTTTCTATAATTTTATCGTTTTTCTTTTTAGCCAAAAAGGGAATTTATGATCTTTTTTGTGCTTGTTAGATTCGCTAGTCATTGCCATTGTTGATCAAATTGAGAACACGATCCTTAACTGAGCAGAATGTAAACATAAAAAGGGATTTTTTTTTTTTTTTTGGAGACAAAACAACAAAAAGTGATTAAATGCACTAGAATTGTCAAAGAAATTTCTCTTACCTTATTCCTTTTCTTTTCATTCGTAGAGGTTTGTATTTTCTGTTTGCTTGTTATTGCATCACTACGCGATGGCTATGGTTTGTGATAACTGTTATTTGAATAGATTATTGAGGGTTCATGAGTTCATGGATATTTGGGAGTGAGGAAGGGGATTGAGATTCAAAAGCTGGCCTTGGATATTTGGTGTCTGGATGCATTAGAATTGGTTGAGGAAATTGATTATACTTTTGCATCTTTTCATTTTCCAGAGGATCAATTTTCATCGATTCCCCTTTGATTAAGAGGACTATTGGATGATTGGACCCTTACCTGTCACCAATTTGTGCAAAGGTAAAAATTAGAGGTGCTCTTGTAGACCTGGTTCTGAGCATACGTTTGAGCACTCCTTTATACTGCCTCAGGCATTTCTATGTGAGAACAAATGACCGATATATGCACTGATGATTTGTCAACAAGGTTGTTCTCATGCAGTTGCAACATTTAGAAGAGTTACAACAACAACAACTAAGCCATTTGTCCCAAGTATTTGGGGTAGGCTACATGAACCAAAGAGAATTACGCCGGATCGGGCACATGGATCAGCTTTCTCCACTCATTCCTATCGAGCAACATGCTTTCACTAAGATCTTTAGCCTCTATATCTTGTCGTATTTCTTCCATCCATGTTTTCTTCAGTCTCTCCTGCGCTCTTTTAACTTGCCCTAATTTAAAGCGCTCTACTTGCCGGACTGACGCATCTGTAGGTCTACGTCGCACATGACCAAACCATCGTAGGCAGTTTTCTTTCATCTTCTCTTCTATAGAGGTTACGCCTATTTTAGTACGAATATGCTCAATTCTCACCTTATCTCTCCTCGTGTTACCACACATCCAACGAAGCATGCACATCTCTGTTACACTCATCTTCTGTGCATGATAACATTTAGAAGAGTTAAAAGGTCAAAAAAGAAATGGAGTAAGTAAGCACTCAGCTGAATATGGTTATAGAGAGTTTAACTTGCTCTATTAATTATTTTAACAAGCACACGACTTCTAACTGTGGTTGTGCTCAGAGAATCTCCTTCTAAATTAATCAATTTCTAAGATATTATATATTTGAATGAGATTTTCATACATCTAGTTAGAGAAGGTGACTTTAACCCTAGCACCCTGTTATTCTGGAGGAAGCAAATTGAGGACCTAGTTGGGAAACTTATTGGTGAATGTGGATCTTATGAAACAGAGAGAATTTTGAGAGATTTTCCTTTTTCCTTCCAAACTAGTTTCCAAATTCTATGCACGGGCATTTCGGTTACCTGTGAACTAGGTGTCAACTCTGTCTTCTCATGGTGACAGAACACAGATTGAAGAACAGAGGTAAGGTTGTACGTGCTAACTCAATATTTAACTGTCTTCATTTTGCCAAGTAGATGCCTTCTCCTACTAGGTGTTTGATGGGATACTAGAAACAAGCCAATAGCGTCCACCTTGCCGTGTACTCGGCGAGCTTGAGGAATCTTGTTAGCATAAGGCCTGTGGATTGCTTGCAGAACAGTCCTTCAGTGAATGACATGTAGAATATATTGTCTTTGTCTAAAAGATATTCATTCGTGGCCTCAAACCCTTGTAAGGCTAAAGGGCCGTGCATAGCAAGCTGCACAATGTGTTCATACACATATAATACTAAAGCGTGTGTGCCAGGCCATTTTCGGAATACTGATCTTTCTCAAAATAATCATTGCGCAATTGTAATGTTTTTGTTGCTTTCTCTATATTTTGATTTACTGCATCCAACCGTGGTCTCGTAGCATCTATTCAAGTGTATGAACATATTGTGATGCAGTTATTCACAAATACAAGGGTGTATAACTAGATCCAGCCAGCTAGAAGTGCATCTCGGGCAACTTGGTCAAGTTGGGTGTTAACCTCAACAAACAACATCCTGTACTGTCAACCAATGTGCCAACCCAGCTCAAGTTTGGTATTTCTCCAACCTTACTGGTAACCAAATTGAGCTGAGTTTGGGTCTGATTGGATTAGGTTGAACTATTAATTTAAAAGAGCTAAAAGTAATTTAAAAATATGCATATGGTGCCAAATCGATCTTGTTGGCACTGAGAGCTTCTAGTTTATTTTTAAATCTAAAAGAACTTATGCTTTACAGTTACGTGTTTCATATATATCATAGTGTATATATAATGAGTGTAGTAAATGGTTTGGTTCACTTCGGTCAGAATTGTTGGATTGTTGAGTGAGGTTTAGTTTAGGTCAACCCTAATAAAAAGCAATTGGGGTTAAAAATTTCCAGCCTTCATGTGACCCAAGTTTGAAAATCCTAAACTCAAACCAAATATTCGTTGCGTTGGGTTTGTGTTGGGGAGTTCAACCTGGTGCAGGTGGAACTCTACCTAGGACATGCAATTCTAGGTAAGGCTATGAAAAAGGTAAAGGAGACTAAACATGCATGATTCAGAGGAAACTAGATGGCATGATTTTTTTTAGTTTGTTTCATTCTTTTTTTTGAAACTGGATTAGGCTACCTTATCACTCGAGAGAAGTTTAATTCTTGACCATAGGATGTGCACTTCCATATTTTACTTTTTAGGAAATTGCTTGTCTGAAGATGTGCTTAAGTACTATTTAGTTCCTCTCAGCTGCCCTCATCAGCTCTACTTCAAGATCCTCTTGTCTTGACTGTATTCAATTGTACTACAGTTTAAGAAAGTGGACTGTGAGGGCATGTGATGTATTTTTATATCCGGGATATCCCTTGATTACCGTAAACCTAATGTTGACATTTTTTCAATTCCCATATAGCATATGCACCTCCTGGAGAAAATGAAAATGCACATGTGACTTGCCAACACCAATGACAACAACAGCAGCAGCAGCAAAGCCTTTTTCCTAAATCTTTGAGTAACATGAATGCAGCTCTGTTACGGTGTATGACATGAATCCAGCTCTGTTAGGGTCTCCGACATGAATCTATCTCTGTTAAGGGCCAAATTCTCTTTTAAATTGACAACTAACTACCAAATCCTTTTTTCCGTCTCAATCCATGTTGTGCTACACCTACCTCTAGACTTCATTGCCCCATTAATTATGATCCTGTCACCCTAAATGCTTTGGTTATTGGTCTCCAGATGAAACCATCTAAACCAGTTCTGACACATTTTCCTCAATCTAAGCTACATATAACTTCTTAGGATGCACCTATTTAGGAAGTTTGGCATACTTTACTAAGTTGATTGAAATTATTTGCTTTGAACGCTTGAACCTTTTGAAACTTGTGATTGCTGAGGACGTTCACATTGCTTACTTTTGAGTGGGAGTACAACTCCAAATTTAAAAGATTATTGTGTTTTAGATTTTCTCCAAGAGAAGCAAAGGTCCATTTGTACTTTGAGGTCATTTAAGGGAATTAGATTCTTTTCTTGAACTTACTTATGGTCTCCTGAGTCCTCAATTTGATTGGAGCAGTTTAATTTTACAGTACCTTAAATATGTAAGGCCAATTCAGAAGATTAACTTTGCTTAGGGATTTAAGGACAATGTTTCAGTATGAGTTGGTATAGCAGGTGTTGTTTCTTAGGACTTTAAGATGTGAGGTATTACACTGTCAACAAATTTTAAGCAGCAGGTCTTGTTCGGATATTCATGCTCAGTCAAGGAGGTACTGAAGATCAGGGAGACCAACATGACTGAAATTTTCTTTTTGTACCACAGCATTCTTAGAAAAAGAGAAGATCAAGGTTCAGTTTTTCATTGAACTATGCAGGCCAGTTTAAAATTTTATTTTATTTTACTTCTTTAAGGAAATAACTGGGAAATTACTTCCAAATGAGATAGTTCTTGTGTCACAACATCTTAATAATCTTCAAGTATCACTACTGTGCAAATAAGGGGACATTCAAGAGGTAACATCTTTGTTCCAGTGGTTGGTTACCAAAAGCAGTGCAGTTGGAGACAATATATTATCAAATGCCCCTAGTAAGTGTCACTCTCTGACAGGAACCTTCCATTGATCTGAAATGGAGACGTCGTTTATCTCTCTCTATATTTCTGTAACTGATTCGTTGGTTTAAATTTTTATGTGATACGATCAACATTTGACTATACAGACGAGGATACCAAAATTGTACTTGGTAGCCTGGCACTCCTCATTTCTCAAGGCAGCACTCTCTTGTTCCGAAGCTAACTCCTCTGATGTTAGAAGTTTTGTTTGCGATTTTCATTTGCACGCTTTTAGCATGTTTGAATTTGTTAAATATTGTTAATCTGAGAACTTACATACTTCTCAATCGTTTCAAAACATGCTGGATTCACTGTCTCACTGAATGTGATTGCATTCACTCACATGAATAACATTTTTTTTTTAATTGTATTTGAGCAAATTAGTCCATGTTACTTGTCAAGACTAGAGTAGATTCGAAGTAGCTTTGAATAATGATATAAATGCTCGATTATTGTCTTTGTTCGAAAATCTCAGTTGGTTTGTGTTTTCAGGTATTCCATAACGAAAGCCATCTGCATAGCATTTGTCATGACCTTCTTCTCTGTCTTCGATGTTCCCGTCTTCTGGCCATACTTCTATTTTACTGGATTGTTCTCTTCTTCTTGACAATGAAGCGCCAGATTCTACACATGATCAAATACAAATACATCCCCTTCAACATAGGGAAGCAGGTGAAAAACCCCTCAATCATCTCCTTGTATAATCTCAGTATTATCACTGTTTTTTTTTTATAAATCAGTTCTCATTCTTATTCACCCTGTGTGATGCAGAAATACACAGGAAGACGGCTGTCACGACCAGCAGTTCTGATTGATCAGAGACGCGTTACAAAGAGAGTGCATAACGAGAAGGGATCACATGATAGGCATATACTTCTTCTATCAAGATTCATCTATGAAAATATTTATATGGGTTTGGGGTCTTAGTTATTTATCTAGAAATTTTCTGGGCAACTCCTGTCGCTTTACACGCTTGTATTTTTAGTTGTTCTTTGTTGTTACTAATTTTTCACTGTTGAACAAAATTTCTAGGAACTAATAAACAAAGAGTGGAATGGACAGGGGTTTATATCTATTGATGAAGGAAATGAAAATAAAAGGGGAAAGTCGTGAAATTAAATTACATGCATACAAGGGCCTTGATGTAAGAGAATTTCACAACATGATGCAATTGCATGGAAATTATAGAAGAGGAAACTAAATTGCAAAAAAATTAAAGCACCAGTATTGAAGTTCAAATATTAAAAGAGCAGACGTACTCAACCCCAACTCCTTTTGTTTTCCCATTGTGAAAAATAGTGATGAATCATGATAATTTAAAACATGAAATTTCTATATAGTTTGGTTAATTTATCAGATTGCCTGATCTCAAATTACTTCTCTTTTGAGTTTTGAGACTCTAAAACAAAGTTAACAAAAATTTTGGCCAAGAAAATAATTTTCATGCTCGCATGGCTTTTACCCAACTAGCATATCCAACTCCAAAGCTTCTATGAAAAATGTTTAATGCATGTGATTTATGCAAAATGTACGAACACAGCAGTTTTTGTGAAGCCTACAATACAAGGGCAATTATCAGTCTTTTGTCCTCTGCGTGTTGTGATTTTCTCGTTATTTCAATCATACATCTTTCGAATTATAGAAATCATGATAAAATGATGTGGATAATTGAATGACAAAGTTTATGATGCATCTTGAAGAGAGACTGCGACTCACATTCTCTCGCAAGGCGGGCATGCTTTTGAGCTAACTCTTATCTTTTATGAACTGTTTGTTTTAGAAATTTTCACTCACAAATTATATTTTTGTCAGTTTGTTTGGATGATCAAATTCAAAAAAAATAATAGCGGGCCTCACAACGAGAGAAATCCACTGTGGATGAATCCCACCACTCTCTTTTTCATGAAATATTGAGTGGGGGAGTCCCACCGTTGTTTTCAAAAGTAAATAAATATACGAAAAAACGGGCCTTTAGCGCACATTATTGCGGGACATGTAGACTAGTGCTCTCCTCTCGTGACTCACGTTCTCTTTGATACATGGATGCACTTTTGAACCAACAAATAGGAGTATACTTTTTGAGCACGTGCATTGCTGCACGGACACGTAGAATATATTGAGCCCTCTCGCTCTCCTACCATTCAACGGACCTGCAGCAAGGGATCAGTGACACGTGGCCCCCACGAGCTGATGTGACCCCAGCCGAATCCTGCGGACCTCGACACAGGGAATCAGATGCGACGCCTAAAATTTCTATAGGGAGAGAAATAGTGACCGTTTTCTCTCTCTTTTTTCCCGTTTTAAAAAAATTCCTTTAAGCCAACCAAGCCCTCACAATCTTCACCCTCTTCATTCGCGGTTTGCTCGCTTATCACTGTAAGCTCTCTCTATCTACTCTCGTTGCCAATTCGCGTAGAGGGAAACTAGGGTTTGTGGTCCGTGCTCTAATTCTGTCTTTGCAGCATAATTTTTAAATTTATTTTGAAATTGTGGGCAGTACGAAAATTTGTCACTCTGGAATTTGTTGATTTCTTGCCCTTTTCCTGCACAACTTTTTTAGAATTGTTCTAATTTTAGTAGGTTCTTTCGCCTGTTCTGATAAGGACTGCATTTAATAAATTGTCATCATTGTTGGGGATTTAATCTGGGGGTGGGGATATTCACCTGTTGTATATTGTTGCTCATTTGTAACACTTTTACTTTATTTGTGATCGATTGATTCTGCAGCTTATTAAGATTAAAACTTCTTGGTCTCTTTTTTATTTTAGGTTTTTTTTAGATATTAGTCACTCGAATCTTTTATATTTTGATATTAGTCCCTCAAATCTTTCATATTTTGATATTAACCCCTCAAATCTTTTGAATTATTATTTATTCTCTCTAATCCCATTAGTTACACCAAATTAGTCCTTCTGTTAGAATTTTAATCGAAATAGCTAACTGTGCTGGATTTGAACTTAACTAAGGGTACTTAATTACTTAACTACCCCTAGTAGCCCACTTTATTGCAGTTGACAGGAACAACCTTGGCTGCCGTCGCCTTTTCCTCTCCTTCCCTCTTTTCTCCTCTTTCATCTTCTGCTCTTTCTTTTTCTTACTCAAACCTTTTGAATTGTTATTTAGTTCCTCAAATCTTTTAGTTACATCCATTTAGTCATTCTGTTAGAATTTTCATCCAAATAGCTAATCGTGATAAGGTTTGGACTTAAAGCTAAGGGTATTCAATTACTTAACTACCCTGGTAGCCCACTTCACTACAGTCGACGACGACAACAACCTTGGTTGTCGTCGTCTCCTTTCTCCTTCCCTCTTTCATCTTCTTCTCTTTCTCTTTCTCCTCCTCTGTTCTTTCTCTCCACCACTGTTTTAAATATCAGCCGAGATATCGGTCGATATCTCGTTTCTTCACTTGCTGTCGATACGATATGAGAAAATCATTCGCTCATATTATTTGCAGCAAAAAAAGCCGATATTTGAAATATCGATCGATAAATCACCCGATATGAGTCGGCGAAAATCGGCGGATATGGATTTATTTAATTGGGCACATTTTTTTGAGCTCATCAGCATTGAACCCAACCTGACCCGTCACCCGACTATATAAGTGTTTGCATCGTTAGGGCTCGATAAAAATAGATTTTATCGAGCCCTAATTTTTTTTCCTTCCATGAGTTGACTGCGACGACGTTTGATTTTTCAAGTAAGTAGATTATACAACTTCTAATCTTATATTTTTCAATACCATAAAATAACTTATTTATTACAGGCTCACGACTGCGTGCAAAGTACATTATTTTTTTTACGGTCTTTGCATATATATTACATTATTTTTATTTGGTAGATGATATCTATGACACTAAACCAACTTTTAGTTATCAATATTCTATTATATATAGTGTCCGATATGAATGCTTGATATGCACACATATCCCCGATATCCGATATAAAAACTCCCATCTGATACGATTCTGATATCCAATATTTAGAACCTTTCTCTCCACGCTTGTGGCCCTGCTGCCACTGGCCTTGCCGACGATGACAACAACCATGGCCGCGATCACTTCCTCCTCTCCTCTCTTTTCTCCTCTTTCATCTCCTTTCCTTACTTCTTCTTCCCTCCTCTCCGTTCTTTCCACAAACAAATCACCACCACCGGCCACCATCAACATGGTTAACGGTGGTCAGATCTCGCCCACTCGCTCTCTCTCTTCGCCCACTCGTCGGTGGTCACTACCTCCAGCATTCTCTCCCTCTATTCGCCCACCCGCTCGCTCGAACCCCATCACTCCTCATCATCGCCGCACTCACCTTTCTCAACTATCGTGAGTTCCACATTGTCGGTCTCGTCGCCGTCGCCCTCATTGCCTTCTCCCTCTCCTCCGTTCCTCGTCATATCCCCGCTCGCCCTGCCTAAGATCAGGTCGGCGAGTTGGCTTCACGTCGATTTCAAGAAGGTGAAATTGGGGTACTTCAATTCGATATTTTAGAACTTGAATTACTAAGACAAGGCCAGCACGGTGGCGAGGGAGGTGGAGGACGCCGACACGAACTGCCCAAGGGCGATATTTATGGAAGTCGCATAAGTGGTGGGGTCGTATCTTGTGTCGTTGATGGCGGGGACTGGGCCATGGAGGTGGAGAGAAGCGGAAAGTGGAGCAACGGGTATTTTGTGGAGGCTGGGATGGCGATTGGGGGTCATAGTTGAGGTGGTGGGTACAGGCGGCTGTGACCATGTCGAATATGGGGTTGTTTGTGACCAAGATGAGCAGTGATTCATTTCAGTTGCTTGGGATGAGTTTCAGTAGAGGTAGGATTTGATGCAAGAGAGTCAGGGGAGGGAGCTGCTAGTGTCGAGGAGGGGTGTTAAAGGCGAGGGCGAGGGAGTAGCCGCCGTAGGAGGGGGAGGAGAGAGGAGCGACGACAGTTTTGGGGTTTCTGAGGAGGCAGGCTGGGTGAGGGAGGCGGCGACAAGGTCGACAAGGGGGGTGCTCTAGCGAGGCGTGGTGGTGGGGGAGGTGTAGAATGGGAAGAGGTGGAGAGAGAAGAGAACGGGGAGAAGATGAGTCAGCATTATGTTTGTGTGATGAGAGAGAGAGGGACGATGAAGGAGAGAGGGACGATGAAGGAGGTGATTTGGGCGTCGGTGAGGGCATCGTAGAGGAGGGGAGGGGAGCTGGTGAGCCGGAGAGATGTGAAGAAGTCGAGGAAGGAGGTAAGTTAATGGAATATTCTGTTAAAGTTAATGAAATATTCTCTTTATTTAGATTAAAACTAACTAGAGAGACTAATTGGGTATAACTAATGGGATTTGAGGGATTTGAGGGACTAATATCAAAATATGAAAGATTTAAGGGACTAATATCTGAAAAGCCCTTTATTTTATCAAACTCATTGATGTTTATTTTATTTTTTAAATAAATGGATAACCACATGTCCATTTGAGTGTAGCAATCTGATATGAGGAGGGGCTTTTAATAATATTCTTGAACTTGTCACTGAAAAGCTACCTTCAATCTGAGTGCATGGAGACTTGTAGGAACTAGGAAGCACAATAGGAAAATGGTCAGTGCGAAGATCTTGATAGAATTTCTATAACGAGACTTGCACATTTTCTCTAGAGCTTATTGAATTATATATAATGACAGTGTGGAGATTGAGATAGTGGTATGTGTTGGTATGTACCTCTGATGTTCTGTTCAAAGATGGCCACGTTCTTTTATCTTGGGCACCGGAAGCGAAAGAGGGATCCGGGCCGAAGAGGGAGTGACGAAGGGAGGCAGAGAGGGCAAGTTGAAAACAAGTATCAATTGGTGTGTCAAAAGAAGCAATCAGACACCATGTCCACTGAGTATGACTCAAGAAAGAGTTTTTTTGAGTCATGTCTTGCAGCGAGTTGGCTCAGTAGAGAAAACAATTAGATCTGGGTGGTTCATCAAAAGGGATGTCCTGCATTGAGTAGGCAAATAAATTGTTAAATAAGCTTGAACCTGACACTGCATCAAGAGATTCTCAGTAAGGGTCAAATTGGATTCCAAGCCTGTTAACAAATCTATCATGTTCCAGATTTCCTGATTTGGTCCTTGCTGAATTTCTAATAATTGGCATTGGTGTTTATGTTATATATATAATAATAGCTCATGTTTTGCTATCTTGCATCGTAACATCATTATGAAGTAAAAAAAATGTTTTTGGTTCATGAATGTAGATATGGCTGGGAGAGGAGAAGGAAGTGGGCATTCAAGCTTCCCTCATGTGGCCCTCAATGAGCGCATCCTTTCATCCATGTCAAGAAAGTCTGTTGCTGCTCACCCATGGCATGATTTAGAAATAGGTTTGAACTAGAACTGCTAAATGACATCTAGATTATTCTCTCTTGTTATATATTTCTTTCCTTCTTGTTCTCTCACTTTCTGTTCATTTTTCAGTTTGCCTTCCCCCAGCAATTACTCTTAGTAACCTCTTGTAGTTCATAACATTTTTGCATCACTTGAGAAATAGTTCGCTTGTCTTAGTGTCTGTTCCTTATTATGCAGGACCTGGAGCACCGTCAGTTTTCAACTGTGTAAGTTATTTTTATTATAGTTATCATGCAAATTTTTTAATTTCACATTGAGATAATGCTGGGTGCTAGTTATCATTGGAGTTCAATTTTTCTCTTAATCTCTGGGACACCTTTATGGTAACAACTATTTTTACCTTGCTATTCTTAAATTATGAGATGTCTTTGTTGTAAAACATTGATTTAATTTGCTCAATAATTTTCCTGCTTCTTGGGTGCTACATTATTTTCTGAATGTTCAAACTGATTTGGTACAGACACGAAGCATCACAAAGGCAAAGAAATCTAGCTTGTTCTAAGGCATCTTATTTTTTGATGACGTACTTTGGTGATCTCTTCTCATGAAACTTAAAAAGTTAGGGTTAAGTTTGAACGGGGGTTTTACACTTTCTTCATATCTTTATTTAGATCTCATGCTTTTATTTGTTTTAAGCCAACATTATGTGGGTCAGAAAATTACAATGCATACTTAAAAAGAATTTCGATTCTCACGTGTGATTCCTGTCATTTGAATTGTTCATTTTTGAAGGCAAGGCGGTATGAATCAGCGCAGCATAGGAATACTAGTCTTCTGATCCTTTTGAAGTATTGCCTAGTCTGGATCGTCAGTTTAAACTGTCCTAGAGATGAAAGCAATTGTTGATAGCAAATATGCCACCTCATCTTGATTCTTCCCATGACCACTGGAACCAGGAGCGACGTTGTTCCCCTGTTCAAGGAGCTCGAGCTGCATGACCAAACAAGGTAGCTGTGGCCCTGTGGGAGCTGTAGGGGAGCTGGAGGCCTAGGAGTGATGGAATGGCACCTAGGGCTATATATAGTAGTATATCTTGGAGATGAAAACAATTCTTGATAGCAGGTCTTCCTCTTCGTCTCGATGTTTCAAATGAGCAGTGGAATTTTGAGTGGTGATCTCATGCCCCATGAGCTTGGCATCCATGACCAACAAGGTAGCTGTAGGAACGGCCTAGGGATAATGGACTGACACCTAGGAATGATGGATTGACTAATAGGCTCGGAAGTTGGAACACTCCCAACCCACAAGATCTAATCTTATTGGGTCTTGGGTCCAAACACGTTTATGATTAATTAACCATCGTCCATCTTTTACTTTGTCCAATATTGGACTAAACCCATCTTTTACTCTACCTAATATGGCGTAAACCCATTCAGTGGGACAAACAATGTTGATGCCAATGAGACAAGCAGAATAAGACATACAATAGTGTTCCCCAGATCACATAATGAATCAGGTCCAAGGGCCCAGCTTTTGCTTATATTCTCAAGTGCTAATAGAGTCTGAAGCAGCATGCATCCATGATGAAGGTTGATTAGAACATAAGTCTGATAACAGTTTGTAGAAGCTGCATGTCCAAGTGGACTGGCTAACAGGTATAGGACCACTTCAACTCAGAAGTTTTAATCTTATATAAGTATTGGGTCCGATCATGTTTAATCCATCTATCTTTGGCTATCCAATATGAGAGTAAATCTTTTCAATTCCTGAAACCATGTCACACCAATGAGATAAGTGCAACAACTCTGGTAATGGAGCTTCCGACTTTTTTTTTTTAATACATAGGTCATAGCCGGACTTGAACTTGGGACTCTCCCCAACCCACTCCCACCGTTTTATGACTGAGCCATGCCTCACTGGCGCTTCCAACTTAGTTTGCCAAATCATTTGTGCTGGCTCTACTTCAATCTGAATAGTCATGCCCTAGTAGATTCCAGAAGCAACATGTCCCTGAGAAACACATTCAAATTTTGTATGACGTGATTGATTATCAATTTGTACAAGTGGTAGGCCTGACTAAGAGATGGACCAGCTGATAGGAAATAGTGTGTTAACTTAGCATTTTTGCCAACTCCGATGGAGATGTACAAGGAATGCATTTGGGTAGAAACACTCTGTATGTGACTCTGCCTTCTGTTAGTTGCTGTAGATATTAAATTCTATTGACCATTGCCTTATCAATTTGATGCAAACAATTCTTTCTTTTATTGATAATTTTAAGTTGTCACGGAAGGTCTCAGTTCACCTTATGCAGTTGGTTTCTAGCAAAGATTATGAGAACTTCTGGTAAAAAGTTATCCTGATGGAAAAATATGTTATATATCTGCTTTCAGATTACATGATTAATGAAGACAGCTCAGAACATAACATGACACAAGAAGGGAAAATCTTAAACTTGTTTATCCGCGTCACCTCTATCGTCTTATCCTAAATAAGTGAAAAGAATCATCGTTGTGACTCCTTCCGCCTGCAGGGACCTTTCTCATGTGGATATCAGCATCATTTTTGTTTTATAGTTTCTGTTACTTGATCTTGAAGATGTTAGATGCTGTCATGTTTTATTATGAGTCAACTTTGCCTTTATTGCAGCTTTACCCTTGTCATGGATTTCTGCAGGTGGTTGAAATAAGCAAGGGAAGCAAGGTTAAGTATGAGTTGGATAAAACGAGTGGCCTTATCAAGGTCAGAACATATTACATAAGTTCCTTTTCATGTAATGAAATTTAAAATCGTTTGGGATCAATTTTATAACCATATCTGCATCTTGTAGTGCATAACTTGCATTGTAACCTATTCATTTTCTGCTGATTTTTGTTATTTCCCAGTTCATATGGAGATGCACTCGTAACACATTTCTAAAGCATTTAAGAGCAAGGTTTGATATATCTTATGACACTCATATTTTGCCCCGACTCCAATAGCCCCTATGTTACCCACTATGACAGAAACAATACCCGATATTGCTGATACAACGACGAAACATATAATATTGTCAATTCTAATACCAAAATCCTAAAGTTGATACCGATGGTGATACCGAGATTTCAAACCGTTTATGTTGTAACGAGTCGGCGCTTTAATACCAATGTTACTCCCGGGATCGACGTTTGTGGAACTTGTCAATATGATGATACTTACAAATGTAAAACTGTTATAAAGCAAACTAACAATAGCTAGACAAAAGAGTAATAAATTAACACGAGGATATAATGTGGTTCGGCCCAAACTTGGCCTACGTCCATGGGGAGTCTAACCTTCCTCTTGATATAACAAGAGTATTCACCTTTCCCTTAAATTTAGACCTAGATTGTAAGAGTATACCTTCTCTGTATGCACCTTGCTTCTCTTTTTTGGCTTCCTTGGTGTTCTTCATCTTTTTCTGTGCCTTCTCTTTTTTTTTTAATAATGCTGTGTTACAATTTTTATTTATAGGATTTTACAATACAACTCCTATTTGGACTATGAGAAGATATTGGCCATTGAATGCTTGAAGAATCTTGATCAATCATATTAGGAGTTGATCTTTTTGATCTAGAAGAATTCTAAACTCTTTAATCTTTAAAAGCAAGCCTTCATTGAATAAAAACTGAATTTTATTCGTACTTACCAGAAAAGAAAACCAGAGCCTGAAAAAAAAACTGATTCTGCTTCAGAAAACGCCCGATTAGTTGACTTATCCTGATGATTAGTCGACTAATTTTTGTCATTAATTGACTTATAGACTATATAGCCGACTACTGTATAATGCTTCTTCTATGTTTCTGCTTCTGTATCTGCCCTAGTCGATTGGTCTTGTGCGTTAGTCGACTCACCTGCTTGGTTTGCTTATTTTGCTTCAAGTCACATCTTCTCCAACTCGATTGGATCTTCTTAGACTATCATCTCTTGAAAAAAAGGCAAAATCCTAACAGTTTAAGAGCATATTTGAGTGCATATGTGCGACAAGACTTGAGCTATGTTTGACATTCTATTTTCCTTATCAAGAAGAGATTCTCAACCAGTATTTGCACAAAAGCACGTCGTACTTGTAGATATTGCTAAAAATATGTTGCAAAACCTTTTTATGCATTTTAATGAACTTAAGATATTATTTGGTTGAATATGGTCTTAATTTTAATTCATCAGGCTAGATTTAGCCACCTGACTCGAAGCATTCATAACTTGTTAATAACCTGGATTTGGAGCTAATCCAACTTGAATTAATTATAAATAGAATTTGAATCTTTTTTTTTTCTTTTTTGTCTTTTTTTGCTTAAGTTGATATGGAATGGTCATAATATCATCGTCCAAGCTGTGGAGTCATTGCCAAAGCCCCTGTCAATCTGTCATGGAGTTTTGTGCCGGTGTCTGTTGTTCCAAACTTCTCTTGACTATTAAAATTTACATTAGTGCACGTAAGTCCATAGAAGAACTGCACCATAGACCATTATGCTTAAGGCTTTCCCTGTGAAAGTTAAGAAAATAAGAGAACATACGTATATTGATATCATTAAGTTCAATTTGAGTCTGGCTAATGGTTATCGTCAGCATGAGTTTACAAGCCTTCCACCATCAAATGAGGTTGGCTATAGCCTATAGAGCTAAGGGATAGTGTCTTTATATGACGGTGGTTGTATTTTATTATTTATTTATTTATTTATTTGGATGGTGGTGGTGGTTTTTCTTTTCTTTTTTGTTGGGTGGGGGGGGTGTGCAGTGGCGGATGCATGATATTTTTCCGTGTGGGCGTAAATGTAATGAGAATTTCAGTGTGAGCGTAAATGTAATAAGAAAAGAGAAAAATAAAAAATAATGTTGCACTCACTAAGACTTGAACTTGTGACCTCCAATAATTTAGCTTTGTAACTTACCACTTGAGTTAAAGCTCAAAAGTGTCACTATATTAGTAAAAATAATCTTAAAAAAAAGAGATTATATAAAAAAATTACAAACTATATATATTATTTTATTATTCTATAAAATCCAGTGTGGGCGGACACACTGGGCTGTATTGTTGGCCCAAGGTTACAATCACCCATGATTAGTGTATTTTGATGATTACAAAACATATTAGTTATTTGTACTAATAACATTTGTTGTTTAAGTGTGTTTCAGATTTCTATTCATTCTAGAAGTCTTCTCTCACAAATACAAGGATTTGGACTCAAGTCAACTCCAATTGGGCTCAAGGAACAAGTGTTGAAGATTATATGAAGAAGCCTATTGAAGATCTTGAAGTCCTTAGAAACTTTGTAAGAAATAGAATGTTAAAGTTTGAGTATATGAAATTTGGCTCTAGGATTTGCACACACACACTTGTTTCATATATTTCCTATGTTTTGAAAATGGTTATTTCTAAGTTTTATGCCTTAGTTTATATATACATGTACCAAAAGCTTTATATCTTGAAAATCTTATATAAAACATGTGTATAAACTATTTTCTGCATAATACTTAGCTATATGTATTTTAAAATATTTCTCAAAATTTTTCTAACTCAAAAACCAGCCCAGTTTTTCAGTTTCAGGCAACTCCGGCCGACCGGCCCAGTCGACCGGTGATGTGTCTGGACATGCACTGTTTGTGCATGTCTGTCGGTCGACCGGACCGGTCGACCGACGGAGAGCAAATTGCTCACAGTTTGTTTCGGTCGACCGGACCTGTAACAGTTGCCCCAATTAAAGTATTTTTATTTTCCTAAAATATCAATAATTCATGCATGATATTTTAGTATTTTCTGCGTATAATACGCGTATGGAGTAGACCCGTATTATACGGGTATTATACGAGTACGTATATACAGGTATAAGGATTTCTTTCTCCCAAGTTTCCTTTTCTCTCTCCAAGCTTCTCCAAACTTCTCCAAGGTTCCCTCAAAAATATCTTCATCTCCATGGCAGGTTTTGATTGGTCAAGAGAAAATATCATCTCCTATTTTGCAAATAACCCCTCTCTTTTATATTTTTACGGGATGTTTTGCAAAGAACCCCCTCTCTCTTTAATTTTGATGGGATGGTTAAGGGACACATGGCATGATCTTATGGTGGACACATGTCAATTCCTATGGTGGACACTTGGCACATCCCTATGGTGGACACTTGGCACATCCCTATGGAAGGGTTGAAGCTATAAATAGAGGAAGATGAAGAGAATTTAACATTTTGATCAACACTTTCTCTCTCTTAAAACTCTCTCTCTTCAAGAACTCTCTCTCTCCTTTCCAAGCAACAGGAGCAAGGGACAAGGCAACCACCGTAGCAACAACAAAGGCAACAACAACAAAACAGTTAGCAACTGCCAAAACAAGCCATACAATTTCCAAAGTGAGTAGAACATACTAAATCTTGGTAATATGATAAGTAGAGATGAATAGAAATGAGTAGAAATGAGTAGAAATGAGTATGCCATGAAATAAACATGTAGATATGCAAATATTGAACCTATGTGTGATGTAGGATCATCTGTTTTAATTTCTGCAATTAATTATTACTGTTGCTTACGAAATTATGATATTTCTATATATTCTGCATATGGATATGGCATGATAATTTGTGTATTTCGAAGGAAGGGACCGGGTGTGTTCCGGAGGCGTAGAAGGGGAGAACATATGTGTATATATGTTGTGTTGTGTTTGTGTGTTTTCGAAGGAAGGGACCGGGTGTGTTCCGGAGGCGTAGAAGGGGAGAACATATGTGTATATATGTTGTGTTGTGTTTGTGTGTTTTCGAAGGAAGGGACCGGGTGTGTTCCGGAGGCGTAGAAGGGGAGAACATATGTGTATATATGTTTGTGTTGTGTTTGTGTGTTTTCGAAGGAAGGGACCGGGTGTGTTCCGGAGGCGTAGAAGGGGAGAACATATGTGTATATATGTTTGTGTTGTGTTTGTGTGTTTTCGAAGGAAGGGACCGGGTGTGTTCCGGAGGCGTAGAAGGGGGAGAACATATGTATATATGTTTGTGTATGTGTATTTGGACATGGTAGAAGTCCTAGAAAATAATCATGTATAGATATCTAACTTCAGATCTGAAATAGAGTTTTAAACACACTGTTTTTATATATTAGTCGACTAAGTCCAGGAATTAGTCGACTATAGGTGTAATATTTGAGGCAGAGAACTGCTGATATAGCAGTATTAGTCGACTACAAATAGACTGTAGTCGACTAATCTCAGAGGCAGAGTGTAAACAGAAGTTAGAAATCTGTTTTTCACAGTTTTAGTCGACTAGGACTAACTATCAGTCGACTAATAAAGTCCTTTAGTCGACTATACCTAGAGAGTAGTCGACTATAGAAAGTCTACAGAAAGTAACACAAATTTTCACAGTTTTAGTCGACTAGAGGAAAAATTCTAGTCAACTAGTCATTGGTAGTCGACTATACCAAGATGGGTAGTCGACTACAAAGTCCCTGTTTGACCAGTTAAGAAGCAGGTACGTGTGAAGCAGTATTAGTCGACTTACAGTTATTAGTCGACTATAAAAGTGGCCTAGTCGACTAATAAGGCATTATTCTGTGTTCTGTTTTGGTTCATGGTGGATTTTGAAATCCAATAAAAATAGTATGTTAATACTCATGACAACTGGATGATTTAACCCGATATACCTACCTGCTAAGTGCATTTAAATATTGTTTTACTCACTGAGCCGTCAAGCTCACTCTATTCACACTCCACTACAGGTTTGGACAAAGGCAAGGGTCCTGCTTAAGCGGTAGCGCGGACATTATCGCCGGTACCTCAGCAGTAGGAGTTTCTTTTGTTAGATATACATGGTTTTGTATAATTATGCTTATGTTTAGTTACGTTTCAATTGTGGCATGTAAATATTAAAGAACTTGGTGTTAGACTATTTTTGTATGACCATATAATGAAGACTGTGTTCTTGTGGATTTTTGATCTATAAATGATAGTATGTTAAGTTTCAAATAAATCATACATGTTATGATGTATATGTTGAAGCATTGTGTACTGATGGGTCCCACGCTTGGATTATATGAGATGATTATGTTAAAAAAAAAAAAAAAAAAAAAATTTTACTGGGACCGTTACAATTGGTATCAGAGCAATGGTTTAGATATAGAAGTAGTAAGAGATGATGAAATTGTTAGGTTGTTACATACAGACATGTGACTAACAGAGAATTGGGATTTATTTCAGGAAGAGTTAGTCGACTAGAAAAGAATGGGTAGTCGACTACGTATACCAAGTCGACTAATAGTTAGGATAAGTCGACTGGAGCCGAGAGTTGGGTTTCTGGTTCAGGAAAAAGGTTAGTCGACTAGAGTAAACAGTGTAGTCGACTAGGGGTCTCTAGTCGACTGGTAAATTGGTCTAGTCGACTAAAACTGTGTTTCAGGAAAAGGATCGTTTCAACTAAAGGATTTCAAGTCGACTAGCTACTAGGCCAAGTCGACTAATCATGGGGAAACAGAGTATAAAACAGAGTTTTGTTGGTTGTGTTTGATGGTCTAAAAACACGATTTTATGGCACAAGTAAGCATGAATTGTCAAAACAAGTATACTAAGGGTTTACACGGAATTGGTCTTATGTGATAAGAAATATAGTTATGTGTGTCCAATTATATTGGTTTTTGATGATAGTCATATGATTGAGATGATTTCATGGACTCGAAATTGATATGTCCGTTTTGTTACATATAGATGGGAGACTCTGATATATTCTGGTCATCCTCTAGTTCCAACAGCTCGAGTAAGAGCTGGATAGCGGACTCTATGGACTGGGGATACGAGTCAAATGAAACTGACCCTGCAGAAACAATTATGCCCCTGAACTGGGTAAATGGTGAAGAGGTCGAATCACAGGCATCTAACAAGCCTGAACCTACCCCGGTTGACACAAGTAGTGTCGTAGGAGATTCTGTTGAAGTATCAGTAGTGGAGCACTCGAGTATGGTTAAGGAAGAACCTTGAAGGGGCTTTACTTATGGAGGTGTCTTTTGGAACGAAACATGAGAAAAGAATATGGACGATAACAGTAGCACTGGCAGAGAGTCTAGTGGGGATACCCTACCCTATGCAGGGTGAATCTTAGAACTGACACTTTTGATGTATATATGTATATAGGCCTGGTATGTTAGAAAATGGATATCTTTAGGATTGTTGCATGTACCCTGGCATATATCTTATGAATGTACATGGGATTGTTCGGATATTCCAAGAAGGAAGGTATGTTAGCATAATACCTTTTGTATCCATGATGGATGTAAATATATATATATACATATAACAAGTTGTTTGTTGTCAAAGGTGATGTTATTAACATGATTGTCACCTGAGACTAAAGTTTTATCCCTATTGTGTGGTATGTTGATTAGACGCCCTTATTATGCATATAGGGAGAAAGCATGGATGCAAACCAACCACTACCTGAGAAAGCCCTGTCACTTGATACGACACATTATAGCGAGATGGGGAGCGCGCACCCCGCGGACAATAGTGAAGACTCTGAAGTTCGTATAAGGGAAGAAATTCCCAATTCTAAGCGCCCCCGTTATCCAGAACCTCCTATGAAAACGGCATCAGGAACCGCCAGCAGCAGAGAATATGGGTTTAATACCACTTTTTCTAGAGGAGGAGGAGCCAGAGGCGGGAGAGAACGTGGCTGAAGAGCAGAGACACTCCCTTGAAGACACAAGCTACCCCTGCATCCAATCCCAGAGTCTCGGAAGCTCCTTGGTGTCAGAGGTGTAGAGTAAATCATTTCGGAAACTGTCTCCCAGGCAGGTCTTGTTTTAATTGTGGAGGAATGGACATCTAAGGAGAAATTGTCCGACAATACGTGGAAACCAAGGGCCGAGTAGAGGAAGTGGAAGGCCGATCGTGAGGGCAAATCCTTCCAGAGGACAAGCTAGTAACTCCATGCCGCCCAGTAATGCCCCACGTCCTGTTGCAACCCATTCATCGGTTCAGCAACCTCGGGTGCAAGGTAGAACCTTCGCATTATACCACCGGAAAGCAATGGCCTCGAATGCAGTGGTGAAAGGTATGATCTCCGTATCAGGACATATTGCTCATACATTATTTGACTTTAGAGTTACTCATTTATTCGTATCTAGTGCTTTTGCTTATAAATTAAATCAAGAATTAAAACCCTAGGATTTCAATTGGTTGTGTCTACACCTATTGTGGAGACTTTGATAGCTAGCACTAAATATACGAATTGTGAAGTAATAATTGGAGAAATGAAGACCTTTGTTGATATGATTAAGCTAGGCGAAATGGAGTTCGATGCCATACTAGGAATGGACTGGTTGACTGCCAGTGGTGCTTATGTGGATTGTAATAAAAAGAGGATTATCTTTAAAATGGAAGGGACTCCGGAGTTTATGTTTGAAGGAGAGAAAGGAATTATGATATACCTCACATATTAGCCATCAAAGCCACCAAGTTATTGAAGTAAGGGTGCCAAGGATTTCTGGCTTCGGTATTGGATACCACCAGGACTGATGTAAATATTAATACTTATCAGGTCTGTCCCCAGATTGGGAAATAGAATTTACAATTGATATAATACCCGGTACTGCCCCAATTTCTAAGGCACCGTACCGTATGGCCCCTGCAGAAAGGAAAGAACTTAAAACTCAACTGCAGGACTTATTTGACAAAGGTTTTATTCGGCCAAGTATATCTCCCTGGGGAGCACCTGTCCTATTGTAAAGAAGAAGGATGGGAGTATGAGATTATGTGTTGACTACCGGGAATTTGAATAAGGCAACTATCAAGAATAGGTACCCTCTCCCTCGAATTAATGACTTATTTGATCAATTGCAAGAGTCTTGTGTATTTTCTAAGATAGACCTTAGATCGGGGTATCATCAGTTGAAGGTCAAACCTGAAGATGTGCCCAAATCAGCTTTTCGGACAAGATATGGACACTTTGAATTTCTAGTTATGCCTTTGGACTCACTAATGCTCCGGCAGCATTTATGGACTTAATGAATCGGATGTTTCAACCATACTTAGACCAGTTGGTAGTAGAAATTATTGATGATATTTTTGGTCTATTCAAGGAATACGGAAGATCATGAGAAACCTCTTAATATTGTCCTTCAAATTTTAAGAGAAAAGCAACTCTATGCAAAGTTGAAGAAATGTGAATTTTGGCTAGAACAAGTAGGGTTTTCTAGGCCATATTATATCCAAAGAAGGGATATCAGTAGATCCGGTAAAGATCGAAGCAATCCGAGACTGGCCTAGACCCACTAAGGTTACTGAAGTTAGAGGTTTCTTGGGATTAGCAGGGTACTACAGAAGATTTGTAGAAGAATTTTCTTGATTGTGGCACCAAGGACCCAATTAACTAGAAAGAATAAGAAATTGTGTGGGGAGAAGGTCAAGATAGGAGTTTTCAGGAGGTTAAGCCAGATTAACATCTGCTCCTGTCTTAGTAGTACCTTCGGGGACCGAAGGATTTGTCATTTTAGTGATGCATCAAAGCTAGGATTGGGATGTGTATTAATGCAAAATGGAAAAGTTATTGCCTATGCATCTCGGCAATTGAAGACCCATGAAAGAAATTACCCCACTCATGACTAGGAATTAGCCGCTGTGATCTTTGCTTTAAAGATCTGGCGACATTACTTGTATAGAGTATCTTGTGAAGTTTTCTGATCATAAGAGCTTAAGATACATCTTCACACAAAAAGAACTGAACACGAGGCAGAGGAGGTGGTTAGAATTAATAAAGGATTATGATATTACTATTCGATATTACCCTGGGAAGGCCAATGTAGTGGCTGATGCTTTGAGTCGGAAATCAGGAGGAACCCTGATCGCCTTGATGACTCGTCAAGAAAGACTATAAAGAGATCCAGAAGAAATGCAAATAGAAGTACGAGTCATTGATTCTTCAAACTTCTGAGTATCTCCTATGAAAGGAGTGAGACGCACCGGCAATAAGAATAAATTAGCCCCTAGATATGTGGGTCCGTTTGAAATATTGGATAAGATTGGACCGGTTGCTTATCGTTTGACCCTACCCCTGCCTTAGACAGGATGCACAATGTATTTCATGTATATCAGATGAGAAAGTATGTGCCCAATCCTGCTCATGTCATCTCCTATGAACCCCTACATATGATAGAAGACATGTCTTACACAGAAAAACCAGTACAAATTCTTGATCGTAAAGAGAAGAAATTGAGAAGCAAACATTTTCCCTTGGTCAAGATTTTTGTGGGGAAATCAAAACATAGAAGAAGCCACTTGGGACTGGAAGAGGATATGAGAAAGACCTATCCGTATTTATTCCAAGGTACATTAAGTTTCGAGGACGAAACTTTCATAAGGAGGGTAGAATGTAACAGTTGCCCCAATTAAAGTATTTTTATTTTCCTAAAATATCAATAATTCATGCATGATATTTTAGTATTTTCTGCGTATAATACGCGTATGGAGTAGACCCGTATTATACGGGTATTATACGGGTACGTATATACAGGTATAAGGATTTCTTTCTCCCCAAGTTTCCTTTTCTCTCTCCAAGCTTCTCCAAACTTCTCCAAGGTTCCATCAAAAATATCTTCATCTCCATGGCAGGTTTTGATTGGTCAAGAGAAAATATCATCTCCTATTTTGCAAATAACCCCCTCTCTTTTATATTTTTACGGGATGTTTTGCAAAGAACCCCCTCTCTCTTTAATTTTGATGGGATGGTTAAGGGACACATGGCATGATCTTATGGTGGACACATGTCAAATTCCTATGGTGGACACTTGGCACATCCCTATGGTGGACACTTGGCACATCCCTATGGAAGGGTTGAAGCTATAAATAGAGGAAGATGAAGAGAATTTAACATTTTGATCAACACTTTCTCTCTCTTAAAACTCTCTCTCTTCAAGAACTCTCTCTCTCCTTTCCAAGCAACAGGAGCAAGGGACAAGGCAACCGTAGCAACAACAAAGGCAACAACAACAAAACAGTTAGCAACTGCCAAAACAAGCCATACAATTTCCAAAGTGAGTAGAACATACTAAATCTTGGTAATATGATAAGTAGAGATGAATAGAAATGAGTAGAAATGAGTAGAAATGAGTATGCCATGAAATAAACATGTAGATATGCAAATATTGAACCTATGTGTGATGTAGGATCATCTGTTTTAATTTCTGCAATTAATTATTACTGTTGCTTACGAAATTATGATATTTCTATATATTCTGCATATGGATATGGCATGATAATTTGTGTATTTCGAAGGAAGGGACCGGGTGTGTTCCGGAGGCGTAGAAGGGGAGAACATATGTGTATATATGTTTGTGTTGTGTTTGTGTGTTTTCGAAGGAAGGGACCGGGTGTGTTCCGGAGGCGTAGAAGGGGAGAACATATGTGTATATATGTTTGTGTTGTGTTTGTGTGTTTTCGAAGGAAGGGACCGGGTGTGTTCCGGAGGCGTAGAAGGGGAGAACATATGTGTATATATGTTTGTGTTGTGTTTGTGTGTTTTCGAAGGAAGGGACCGGGTGTGTTCCGGAGGCGTAGAAGGGGAGAACATATGTGTATATATGTTTGTGTTGTGTTTGTGTGTTTTCGAAGGAAGGGACCGGGTGTGTTCCGGAGGCGTAGAAGGGGAGAACATATGTATATATGTTTGTGTATGTGTATTTGGACATGGTAGAAGTCCTAGAAAATAATCATGTATAGATATCTAACTTCAGATCTGAAATAGAGTTTTAAACACACTGTTTTTATGTATATTAGTCGACTAAGTCCAGGAATTAGTCGACTATAGGTGTAATATTTGAGGCAGAGAACTGCTGATATAGCAGTATTAGTCGACTACAAATAGACTGTAGTCGACTAATCTCAGAGGCAGAGTGTAAACAGAAGTTAGAAATCTGTTTTTCACAGTTTTAGTCGACTAGGACTAACTATCAGTCGACTAATAAAGTCCTTTAGTCGACTATACCTAGAGAGTAGTCGACTATAGAAAGTCTACAGAAAGTAACACAAATTTTCACAGTTTTAGTCGACTAGAGGAAAATTCTAGTCAACTAGTCATTGGTAGTCGACTATACCAAGATGGGTAGTCGACTACAAAGTCCCTGTTTGACCAGTTAAGAAGCAGGTACGTGTGAAGCAGTATTAGTCGACTTACAGTTATTAGTCGACTATAAAAGTGGCCTAGTCGACTAATAAGGCATTATTCTGTGTTCTGTTTTGGTTCATGGTGGATTTTGAAATCCAATAAAAATAGTATGTTAATACTCATGACAACTGGATGATTTAACCCGATATACCTACCTGCTAAGTGCATTTAAATATTGTTTTACTCACTGAGCCGTCAAGCTCACTCTATTCACACTCCACTACAGGTTTGGACAAAGGCAAGGGTCCTGCTTAAAGCGGTAGCGCGGACATTATCGCCGGTACCTCAGCAGTAGGAGTTTCTTTTGTTAGATATACATGGTTTTGTATAATTATGCTTATGTTTAGTTACGTTTCAATTGTGGCATGTAAATATTAAAGAACTTGGTGTTAGACTATTTTTGTATGACCATATAATGAAGACTGTGTTCTTGTGGATTTTTGATCTATAAATGATAGTATGTTAAGTTTCAAATAAATCATACATGTTATGATGTATATGTTGAAGCATTGTGTACTGATGGGTCCCACGCTTGGATTATATGAGATGATTATGTTAAAAAAAAAATAAAAAAAAAAAAAAAAATATTACTGGGACCGTTACAATTGGTATCAGAGCAATGGTTTAGATATAGTAGTAAGAGATGATGAAATTGTTAGGTTGTTACATACAGACATGTGACTAACAGAGAATTGGGATTTATTTCAGGAAGAGTTAGTCGACTAGAAAAGAAGGGGTAGTCGACTACGTATACCAAGTCGACTAATAGTTAGGATAAGTCGACTGGAGCCGAGAGTTGGGTTTCTGGTTCAGGAAAAAGGTTAGTCGACTAGAGTAAACAGTGTAGTCGACTAGGGGTCTCTAGTCGACTGGTAAATTGGTCTAGTCGACTAAAACTGTGTTTCAGGAAAAGGATCGTTTCAACTAAAGGATTTCAAGTCGACTAGCTACTAGGCCAAGTCGACTAATCATGGGGAAACAGAGTATAAAACAGAGTTTTGTTGGTTGTGTTTGATGGTCTAAAAACACGATTTTATGGCACAAGTATGCATGAATTGTCAAAACAAGTATACTAAGGGTTTACACGGAATTGGTCTTATGTGATAAGAAATATAGTTATGTGTGTCCAATTATATTGGTTTTTGATGATAGTCATATGATTGAGATGATTTCATGGACTCGAAATTGATATGTCCGTTTTGTTTACATATAGATGGGAGACTCTGATATATTCTGGTCATCCTCTAGTTCCAACAGCTCGAGTAAGAGCTGGATAGCGGACTCTATGGACTGGGGATACGAGTCAAATGAAACTGACCCTGCAGAAACAATTATGCCCCTGAACTGGGTAAATGGTGAAGAGGTCGAATCACAGGCATCTAACAAGCCTGAACCTACCCCGGTTGACACAAGTAGTGTCGTAGGAGATTCTGTTGAAGTATCAGTAGTGGAGCACTCGAGTATGGTTAAGGAAGAACCTTGAAGGGGCTTTACTTATGGAGGTGTCTTTTGGAACGAAACATGAGAAAAGAATATGGACGATAACAGTAGCACTGGCAGAGAGTCTAGTGGGGATACCCTACCCTATGCAGGGTGAATCTTAGAACTGA
The DNA here is from genome assembly GCA_038442645.1 of Agave tequilana. NCBI lineage: Eukaryota > Viridiplantae > Streptophyta > Magnoliopsida > Asparagales > Asparagaceae > Agave > Agave tequilana. Next base: position 64,395 of record JAVJIF010033234.1, on the reverse strand, counting down.
CACTTTTGATGTATATATGTATATAGGCCTGGTATGTTAGAAAATGGATATCTTTAGGATTGTTGCATGTACCCTGGCATATATCTTATGAATGTACATGGGATTGTTCGGATATTCCAAGAAGGAAGGTATGTTAGCATAATACCTTTTGTATCCATGATGGATGTAAATATATATATATACATATAACAAGTTGTTTGTTGTCAAAGGTGATGTTATTAACATGATTGTCACCTGAGACTAAAGTTTTATCCCTATTGTGTGGTATGTTGATTAGACGCCCTTATTATGCATATAGGGAGAAAGCATGGATGCAAACCAACCACTACCTGAGGAAGCCCTGTCACTTGATACGACACATTATAGCGAGATGGGGAGCGCGCACCCCGCGGACAATAGTAAAGACTCTGAAGTTCGTATAAGGGAAGAAATTCCCAATTCTAAGCGCCCCCGTTATCCAGAACCTCCTATGAGAACGGCATCAGGAACCGCCAGCAGCAGAGAATATGGGTTTAATACCACTTTTTCTAGAGGAGGAGGAGCCAGAGGCGGGAGAACGTGGCTGAAGAGCAGAGACACTCCCTTGAAGACACAAGCTACCCCTGCATCCAATCCCAGAGTCTCGGAAGCTCCTGGTGTCAGAGGTGTAGAGTAAATCATTTCGGAAACTGTCTCCCAGGCAGGTCTTGTTTTAATTGTGGAGGAATGGGACATCTAAGGAGAAATTGTCCGACAATACGTGGAAACCAAGGGCCGAGTAGAGGAAGTGGAAGGCCGATCGTGAGGGCAAATCCTTCCAGAGGACAAGCTAGTAACTCCATGCCGCCCAGTAATGCCCCACGTCCTGTTGCAACCCATTCATCGGTTCAGCAACCTCGGGTGCAAGGTAGAACCTTCGCATTATACCACCGGAAAGCAATGGCCTCGAATGCAGTGGTAAAGGAAAGTATGATCTCCGTATCAGGACATATTGCTCATACATTATTTGACTTTAGAGTTACTCATTTATTCGTATCTAGTGCTTTTGCTTATAAATTAAATCAAGAATTAAAACCCTAGGATTTCAATTGGTTGTGTCTACACCTATTGTGGAGACTTTGATAGCTAGCACTAGATATACGAATTGTGAAGTAATAATTGGAGAAATGAAGACCTTTGTTGATATGATTAAGCTAGGCGAAATGGAGTTCGATGCCATACTAGGAATGGACTGGTTGACTGCCAGTGGTGCTTATGTGGATTGTAATAAAAAGAGGATTATCTTTAAAATGGAAGGGACTCCGGAGTTTATGTTTGAAGGAGAGAAAGGAAATTATGATATACCTCACATATTAGCCATCAAAGCCACCAAGTTATTGAAGTAAGGGTGCCAAGGATTTCTGGCTTCGGTATTGGATACCACCAGGACTGATGTAAATATTAATACTTATCAGGTCTGTCCCCAGATTGGGAAATAGAATTACAATTGATATAATACCCGGTACTGCCCCAATTTCTAAGGCACCGTACCGTATGGCCCCTGCAGAAAGGAAAGAACTTAAAACTCAACTGCAGGACTTATTTGACAAAGGTTTTATTCGGCCAAGTATATCTCCCTGGGGAGCACCTGTCCTATTTGTAAAGAAGAAGGATGGGAGTATGAGATTATGTGTTGACTACCGGGAATTTGAATAAGGCAACTATCAAGAATAGGTACCCTCTCCCTCGAATTAATGACTTATTTGATCAATTGCAAGGGTCTTGTGTATTTTCTAAGATAGACCTTAGATCAGGGTACTACAGAAGATTTGTAGAAGGATTTTCTTTGATTGTGGCACCAAGGACCCAATTAACTAGAAAGAATAAGAAATTGTGTGGGGAGAAGGTCAAGATAGGAGTTTTCAGGAGGTTAAAGCCAGATTAACATCTGCTCCTGTCTTAGTAGTACCTTCGGGGACCGAAGGATTTGTCATTTTAGTGATGCATCAAAGCTAGGATTGGGATGTGTATTAATGCAAAATGGAAAAGTTATTGCCTATGCATCTCGGCAATTGAAGACCATGAAAGAAATTACCCCACTCATGACTAGGAATTAGCCGCTGTGATCTTTGCTTTAAAGATCTGGCGACATTACTTGTATAGAGTATCTTGTGACGTTTTCTGATCATAAGAGCTTAAGATACATCTTCACACAAAAAGAACTGAACACGAGGCAGAGGAGGTGGTTAGAATTAATAAAGGATTATGATATTACTATTCGATATCACCCTGGGAAGGCCAATGTAGTGGCTGATGCTTTGAGTCGGAAATCAGGAGGAACCCTGGCCGCCTTGATGACTCGTCAAGAAAGACTATAAAGAGATCCAGAAGAAATGCAAATAGAAGTACGAGTCATTGATTCTTCAAACTTCTGAGTATCAACTGAATCAAGTGAATATCCAAATTAGTCTATACGACAAGATCAAAGAGGCACAACAAGAAGATACTCAAATAAAGAAGATGATGAAGAAAGTGCAAGAAGGAGAACTCAAGGAATTTCACATAAGGTGATGTATTAAAGCTTGGACACAGACTATGTGTGCCAGAGGTAGCAACGATCAAAGAAGAAATAATGAAGGAGGCTCATAGTACACATTATACAGCTCATCCCGGAAGCACCAAGATGTATCAAGATCTACGTTATAACTTCTGGTGGGATGGTATGAAGGTGGACATTTCTAATTTTGTCCACAAATGATTAGTCTGTCAACAAGTAAAGGCTGAACATAAGAAGCCCCAGGTTTGTTAGTACCTTTACCTATTCCTGAATGGAAGTGGAGTCAAATTGCTATGGATTTTGTCACTGGACTTCCTCGGACTTCCCAAGGACTGGATACAGTCTGGGTAGTAGTAGACAGACTCACCAAATCTGCCCATTTTCTACCTATACGAATCAATTATTCAATGGAAAGACTGGCTCAGGTATATGTTCGAGAAAATAATTAGATTGCATGGAGTACCTGAATCCATTGTATCAGATCGGGACCCAAGATTTCAATCTAAATTCTGGAAAAGTTTGTCCAGAGTTATGGGCACTAACTTACAAATTCAGTACAGCAGCTCACCCCCAAATGGATGGACAGTCAGAAAGGACCATTCAAATATTAGAAGATATGTTGAGAACGTGTGTACTGGATTTTGGGGGAAGTTGGGACAACTATTTACCCTTAGTGGAATTTGCATATAATAATAGTTATCAATCCACTATCGGTATGCCTCCATTTGAAGCATTGTATGGGAGGAGGTGTAGATCACCAATCTGTTAGGAGGAAGTTGGGGACAGAAGACTGTTTGGCCCAGATGTAATTCAAGAAGCTACAGAGAAAATCAAGCTAATCAAGGAAAGGATGAAAGCAGCCCATATGCAGACAATCGTCGCAGACCACTAGAGTTTGAGGTAGGGGATAGTGTTTTTCTTAAAAGTATCTCCTATGAAAGGAGTGAGACGCACCGGCAATAAGAATAAATTAGCCCCTAGATATGTGGGTCCGTTTGAAATATTGGATAAGATTGGACCGGTTGCTTATCGTTTGACCCTACCCCTGCCTTAGACAGGATGCACAATGTATTTCATGTATATCAGATGAGAAAGTATGTGCCCGATCCTGCTCATGTCATCTCCTATGAACCCCTACATATGATAGAAGACATGTCTTACACAGAAAAACCAGTACAAATTCTTGATCGTAAAGAGAAGAAATTGAGAAGCAAACATTTTCCCTTGGTCAAGATTTTTGTGGGGAAATCAAAACATAGAAGAAGCCACTTGGGAACTGGAAGAGGATATGAGAAAGACCTATCCGTATTTATTCCAAGGTACATTAAGTTTCGAGGACGAAACTTTCATAAGGAGGGTAGAATGTAACAGTTGCCCCAATTAAAGTATTTTATTTTCCTAAAATATCAATAATTCATGCATGATATTTTAGTATTTTCTGCGTATAATACGCGTATGGAGTAGACCCGTATTATACGGGTATTATACGGGTACGTATATACAGGTATAAGGATTTCTTTCTCCCCAAGTTTCCTTTCTCTCTCCAAGCTTCTCCAAACTTCTCCAAGGTTCCATCAAAAATATCTTCATCTCCATGGCAGGTTTTGATTGGTCAAGAGAAAATATCATCTCCTATTTTGCAAATAACCCCTCTCTTTTATATTTTTACGGGATGTTTTGCAAAGAACCCCCTCTCTCTTTAATTTTGATGGGATGGTTAAGGGACACATGGCATGATCTTATGGTGGACACATGTCAAATTCCTATGGTGGACACTTGGCACATCCTATGGTGGACACTTGGCACATCCCTATGGAAGGGTTGAAGCTATAAATAGAGGAAGATGAAGAGAATTTAACATTTTGATCAACACTTTCTCTCTCTTAAAACTCTCTCTCTTCAAGAACTCTCTCTCCTCCTTTCCAAGCAACAGGAGCAAGGGACAAGGCAACCGTAGCAACAACAAAGGCAACAACAACAAAACAGTTAGCAACTGCCAAAACAAGCCATACAATTTCCAAAGTGAGTAGAACATACTAAATCTTGGTAATATGATAAGTAGAGATGAATAGAAATGAGTAGAAATGAGTAGAAATGAGTATGCCATGAAATAAACATGTAGATATGCAAATATTGAACCTATGTGTGATGTAGGATCATCTGTTTAATTTCTGCAATTAATTATTACTGTTGCTTACGAAATTATGATATTTCTATATATTCTGCATATGGATATGGCATGATAATTTGTGTATTTCGAAGGAAGGGACCGGGTTGTTCCGGAGGCGTAGAAGGGGAGAACATATGTGTATATGTTTGTGTTGTGTTTGTGTGTTTCGAAGGAAGGGAACGGGTGTGTTCCGGAGGCGTAGAAGGGGAGAACATATGTGTATATATGTTTGTGTTGTGTTTGTGTGTTTTCGAAGGAAGGGACCGGGTGTGTTCCGGAGGCGTAGAAGGGGAGAACATATGTGTATATATGTTGTGTTGTGTTTGTGTGTTTTCGAAGGAAGGGACCGGGTGTGTTCCGGAGGCGTAGAAGGGGAGAACATATGTGTATATATGTTTGTGTTGTGTTTTGTGTGTTTTCGAAGGAAGGGACCGGGTGTGTTCCGGAGGCGTAGAAGGGGAGAACATATGTATATATGTTTGTGTATGTGTATTTGGACATGGTAGAAGTCCTAGAAAATAATCATGTATAGATATCTAACTTCAGATCTGAAATAGAGTTTTAAACACACTGTTTTTATGTATATTAGTCGACTAAGTCCAGGAATTAGTCGACTATAGGTGTAAATATTTGAGGCAGAGAACTGCTGATATAGCAGTATTAGTCGACTACAAATAGACTGTAGTCGACTAATCTCAGAGGCAGAGTGTAAACAGAAGTTAGAAATCTGTTTTTCACAATTTTAGTCGACTAGGACTAACTATCAGTCGACTAATAAAGTCCTTTAGTCGACTATACCTAGAGAGTAGTCGACTATAGAAAGTCTACAGAAAGTAACACAAATTTTCACAGTTTTAGTCGACTAGAGGAAAATTCTAGTCAACTAGTCATTGGTAGTCGACTATACCAAGATGGGTAGTCGACTACAAAGTCCCTGTTTGACCAATTAAGAAGCAGGTACGTGTGAAGCAGTATTAGTCGACTACAGTTATTAGTCGACTATAAAAGTGGCCTAGTCGACTAATAAGGCATTATTCTGTGTTCTGTTTTGGTTCATGGTGGATTTTGAAATCCAATAAAAATAGTATGTTAATACTCATGACAACTGGATGATTTAACCCGATATACCTACCTGCTAAGTGCATTTAAATATTGTTTTACTCACTGAGCCGTCAAGCTCACTCTATTCACACTCCACTACAGGTTTGGACAAAGGCAAGGGTCCTGCTTAAAGCGGTAGCGCGGACATTATCGCCGGTACCTCAGCAGTAGGAGTTTCTTTTGTTAGATATACATGGTTTTGTATAATTATGCTTATGTTTAGTTACGTTTCAATTGTGGCATGTAAATATTAAAGAACTTGGTGTTAGACTATTTTTGTATGACCATATAATGAAGACTGTGTTCTTGTGGATTTTGATCTATAGATGATAGTATGTTAAGTTTCAAATAAATCATACATGTTATGATGTATATGTTGAAGTATTGTGTACTGATGGGTCCCACGCTTGGATTATATGAGATGATTATGTTAAAAAAAAAAAAATAAATAAAATAAAATAAAATTTACTGGGACCGTTACACTACGGGTGCAAAGGTTTCTTCAAAATCGATTCCTTCGATTTGAGTGTAACCTGGGCAACTAACCTAGCTTTATTTCTAACAACGTTACCCGATTCATCCAACTTATTCTTAAAGATCCACTTAGTACCAATGTTGGTCTATCGTGGGGCCTAGGAATAAGGTGCCAAACTTGGTTGCGCTCAAATTGATTGAGTTCCTCTTGCATGGCTAGCAACCAATATGAATCGGCCTCGGCTTCGAGGACGTTCTTGGGTTCAACATGAGAAATAAAAGCATAGTGCCCACAAAAGTCGTGAAGTTTAGAGCGAGTGGTTACCCCTTTAGATACTTCACCTATAACGAGGTCCTTGGGATGATGTGGATTGTATCTCCAATCCTTTGAAAGTTGTTGAGTAGGCTCTACTTCAATTGTTTGAATTTCATTTCCTTGAACCTCTTCTACTTTAGCTTCACTTCCTTCATCATCCTTTGGCTTGCCTCCAATGGTAGGTGAATCCTCCAAGGTAACTTTCTCCAAACTTCATCCAAAGAATCTATTTCTACAACATTCTTAACAAACAAGTTAGATTCTTCAAACTTCACATGAATAGACTCTTCAATAGTTAAAGATGACTTGTTAAAAACTCTATAGGCTTTACTAGTGTTGGAATAGCCAACAAAAATTGCTTCATAAGATTTAGCATCAATTTTCCTAAGTTATCTTTTGTATTAAAACAAAGCACTTGCATCCAAAAACTTAAAATACGATACATTAGGTTTTCTAGAAAAATAGATCTCAAAAGACGTTTTAGAAGTATTTTTACATAAGAAAACACGATTTGATATATAGCATGATGTATTAACGGCCTCGGCCCACAAATAGTGTGGGTACCATATTCACTAAGCATTGTCCTAGCCATCTCTTGTAATGTTCTATTTTTCCGTTCAACTACTCCATTTTGTTGTGGAGTTCTAGGACAAGATAGTTCATACTTAATCCTTGTTCTTCACAAAAAGTGGTAAAGGGTAGGTTAATGAACTCACCTCCTCTATCACTTCTTATTCTTAAAATTGAAGAATCTTTTCCTTTTCAACTCTTTTCTTAAAGGCTTGAAAATGTGAAAAGGCTTGATTTTATGTTCCAAAAAGAAAAACCAAGTAAAACGTGAAAAGTCATCAACCAAAACAAATACAAAACGATTCCCACTTAGACTTTTGGTTGAGTAGTGAAATCACCTAGAGGGGGGGTGAATAGGTGATGGCTATATGAAATATGACAATAATGCGGAATTAAAAATTCTACTTAACAAATTGCTCAAATTAAAAGACTAGCAATAATAAACACAATAAGTAGTGCAAGAAATAAAGGAGTTTGAGTTTAGAGAAAATTCGAGCAAACGCAAACACGAGTATATGTTTTCGGGGTTCGAGCCACGCTCTACGTCCCCGCCTTCACACTTGAAGGTGTGGCCCAAAGGCCTATCACTCTAGTTTTGATGATGATCAACTCATGTAATTATATTTGCTAATGATCTTGTTTAATTAGTGACAGATTCTTTATCAAGATCTTAGTAGGTGCAAAGCTCAACAAAGGATTAAATGTCAAGATTTGGAGCAGCACGGGGTGATCCAAGGAGCTTTGGATCTAGCTTGGACCAAGTCAAGAAGATGAGAAGCCTTCAAGGGAAGACTTCAAGAAGTTGAAGACTTGTGTCTAGGTATAAGATTTTTATTTGTTTTAGAAAAAATGTAAAGGATAGAATAGTTGGTGGATTGCTCAAGTCATATCACACACACTCTTGATAGAATGTTTCATTTCATAAAAGATTTTCTTGTTGAGAAAAGATTTTCATTGTGACAAAATTCTATTTGGTTCTTGGTATTTCAAGTTTACATATCTTATATCCAAACCAAGTTTAGTGCTTTATGTCAAAAACTAGATATTTCATCTTGATTGTGTAGTGGATCATATCCATACACACTATGCTTTAAAGTATATCTTGTTTTTGTATTTGATGAAAATTTGGAAAAAACATGTATTTTAGAAAAACAGTTTTTATTATGAGCCAATATTTCCAAGTTACAAAAAATAGTCAAATCTTTAATAACATGCCTTGATTTTGTGCAAGCATGTTTCTATATCATAAAACTATTTTTGTAGAATTTTAAGTATTTATGGGATTTTTTATTAAGCAAAAAGACCAATCTTTAATCCCAAAATTTTCAGGTTCTGGCAGTTCTGATTTTTCAGAACTGACAGTGGCCGGTCGACCGGGTCGGTCGACCGGACGTGCACAGACGTGCACGCCTGTGTGCACTGGAGAACGGTCGACCGTGCCGGTCGACCGCTTCAGAGAGCTTTGCTCTCAGGAAATCTCGGTCGACCGGGCCGGTCGACCGACAGAGAGTTTACTCTCTTCTCCAGTTGATCGATCGACCGGGTCGGTCGACCGGAGGTTCCAACGGTCGGATTCTTGACCGTTGGCGGTCGACCGGACCGGTCGACGGGCAGTACTGACAGAGCCCAACGGTCAGATTTTTCTGGCCTCTATAAAAGGGGGTTTTGTCATTGTTTTGAGCCAAGATTTTTGGAGACCTTAGAGCCTGTTTTCTCATATTCATTCCAGAGGTTTTTTCCACAAAAATAGTGAGCTAATACTTCCAATCAAAAGGGAAGATTTATAAGAGTGTTTTATTGTAATTTCTTGAGATTTTCACCAAAGATTCTTTCCTTGCTTTCTCACACAAACACTTGAGCATCCATTGAGCTATTCATCCTATAGGTGTTGTAGTGAGAGTTTTGTAGGTGATCAAGTGTTTAGATCACCAAGATTTCATCTTATACTTTGAGGAGACGGGCAAGTGTGCTCGTGGTTGTTTAGGGTTCGGGTGCGAACTCTTGTAGCTTGAGGTGCGGCCTCGACGAGCCGGTGGGCTTGTGGTGTGTAAGGGACTAGAGAGTCCAAGGGCTTGTAGGTGTTGCGGCACCGGGGAGAGATCCATTGGGATCTTGCATAGTGAAAATCCTTCGTGTGTCGAAGGCGGGGATGTAGAGCAAGTGTGCTCGAACCTCGAAACATACCCTTGTGTTTGCGATTGCTCTTTCTCTCTCTCTCTTGTCTCTTATTTATATCTTGCATTCAATTATTGTCTATCTTTATATGCATGATATTCACTTGTGCTCATATTTGCTATACTTGCTTGGATTGTTGTTAACACTAGTATTCAACCAAGAGAGCCAACGCGGCACCTCAACCCATTCAAAGGGAATCTAGAGGAGCTTGTCCAGAGCCTCGCAAGGGGAATTCGGCAACACTCTTGTGTTATACATAAGTGTTAATTAAAAGAAGTTTTATTTGGTCATCTTAGTTTTAATTTCGCATTATTTGTTCATAAATGACAATTAGATTAGCCATCACCTATTCACCCCCCTCTAGGTGAACTTACAATTGGTATCAGAGCTAGTGCTCTTGATATTGGGTCTAACAACCTAAGAGTTAAAGATCCTCTTTTAGGCTAATCACAAGATTTGTACACACACTATGGACTTCATGTCACCACCCACCTTTGACATTCTTAACATCCAAATTTGGAAGGTTAAGATGTCTTTGTTCCTCAAAGGACTTGGCCTTAGTGTATATCTTGCCACAACTAATAAAGAATATTGCTTAAATGGTAAGAACATTGAGGCTAATGCAAAAGCCTTCATGCTATTAAGTCAACCTAAATGATGATTATTTATCTAGGGTTTCTAATGTTGAATCGGCTTTTGTAGCTTGGAACATCATCACCTCCCTTGGCGAAAAGGACCTATACTATGCGGGGAGCGATTCGGACGTTGGAAGCGACATCTCCAACATATGCTATATGGTCCAAGGGGATAACCCCTTGAGGTAAACACCGAATCCGATGATGAGGATGTTGACATGTCATATGATGAGCTTAATACATTTTGCCAATTATTGCTTGAGAAATATGACATGATTAAAAAGAATAATAAAAATTTGAAAAAGGAAATTGCTTGCATGCATAAAGAACATGACTCATATAGAAATAACATTGCATGTTTAGAAAAAGATAATGAAAGTTGGAAAAAAGAAATTTGATTGCATGCATGTAGAAAATGATTCTTTTAGAAATAAACTTGCATGTTTAGAAAAAGAAAATGAGGATTTGAAAAATGAGAATATTTCCTTAATGTCTAAATTGAATGTTTTATGTGAAGGAAATATGATTTTGAAAAATAAGATTGATTTGGTGGAAAAACAAAAGAAGATGTCTTTCAAGAAAATAAATCTTTGAAAAGAAAAAATTGTGAAAAAGAAAAAGATTTTGTTTCACAAAAGAAAAGAAAAGTGATTATATATCTCATCATGCTTCTCATGCTCACATTGATCAAAATGAGATTAAAAATTTGAAAAATAAAATTGATAATTTGAGCTCTATTTGAGCTCATGTGCATTCAATCATACTAGATTGGAATCCTTGTTTCAAAAGAAACAAGTTCCTCATACTCATGCACATCATCATCATGACCATGCTTATGATGCACATCATGCTCACACTCCCACTCATAAGTATGCTAAGGTGTACACATGTACACATTGTGGCCGCAAAGGCCATCTAAGAAAATTTGTTATGAAAGGTTAAATGTTCTTATTTTGATAAAAATAAAAATGCTTGGGTTCCTTACAAGACTAACCCCATAGGACCCAAGAAAATATGGGTACAAAAATCCCCACCTTGTGTATTTGATGTAGGTGAGGAATCTCTCAAAACGTGAGAAATTTGATGCCTTGATGGTGGTGCATTTGAACTAAAATGACACATACTTGGAGCACCGCTATCAAGGAATTTTGGTGGGTCAACCACCATGCTAGGAGCTTTGGAGTTGGTAACGATTTCTAAACTCCTATTTCATTGGCACATGCTTTTAATTTCATGTAGCATGTTCATATTTTTTTTGGTACTTCATGTGGCATTTACATGCTTAAATGTAGAATGTGTCAAAACTTGCATTTATACATATATGAATAGTGAACTACAATTGACTCATACATATTTGAACTTCATGCTCATTTGTATCCACTATATGCATGTGTATAGGCTAGTTTTGATGATTCGGTCATTTATACTTGTTATGCCTATCTTTGATCTTACTTCATGTATATGTGTGTTTAATTCAAATCTAATAAATATACATGTATACCCTTGAGTCATTTGCCTTCATGCAATATATATTGGACTCTTTTCATATTTGGGATATGTATGCATATTGTTAGAATTGGATAAATCATACATATACCATGAAGATTAGTATTTTAAATAAACAATAATAAAAAAATGATTTTTTTTTCATGTTTTTTTTTTTTTTGATATGTACAACAAATGTGATTTATGATCTTTTGAGCTTGAATGACTATTTTCATAAAAATGCTATTTACATGATCTTTTGAACACTCATCTTATGATACAAAATATTTTGAGCTTTATGGACTATGAGTGCTTAAACTTGTATGTATTTAGTATTATTCATGGAAAACATTTGACTTTGTATTTTGAAGGATCTTTAACTAGTTTGTCAAAATCCATTTAAACTAGTTATCTATTCTTCAAATTAATTCACATGATCCTATTTTTAATCATATGGATAAATTCTTTTGTATTTTCAAAATTTATTTGATGCTTCATGATTGGAATATTAGTTTAAATGTTAGCATTTGTCAACACTTGGATTTATACTTATACACATTATGGATCACAAATAAATCTATATATGATTGGGTTTGAATGCTTATTTGTGCCCATTAGGTGTGTTAGTATAGCCTAAGTTTTGATGATTATTACATTTTAAACTTGTATTCCTATTTCGGATTTATGCTATGATCGTGTGCCTTCATTTCATGTATATGTTTGTCTTGCCAAAACATTAAGATATACATGGATACCTCTTGAGTCATTTGCCTTTCATGCAAATCTATATATGGACTCAATTGTGTTTAAGGATATGTATGTATACTTAATGTCTTGTCAAAACATACATATATCTTGAAATATAAATTTTGTTTTTAATAAAAATTTTGTAATTTTTCAATAAAATATTTGTGATGGATTTCATGATTTCCAAAATTTTAAGGAATATTGAGTTTTATTGCTATTTTTCATGATACCATGTTCCACATAACACTAGCACACTCACTTCTTTTTGATATGGACTTTATGGATAGAGTGCTTTTAGTGCCTTGTGTTTCATGATATTTCATGAAAAACTTTTGACTTATTCCTTGATTGAAGGATTCCGTACTAGTTGTTAAACACCTTCATTTAACTAGTTCGAATTCTTCATGTGGTAGATTTTATGATATATACACTTAAGCTTAATTTTCAATTGGTATCATTGGATAGTTTCAATTGGTATCAATATGACCTCTTATTGTGTATACTCATATGTTGTTCTTTCATATATGTATGTCTCTACTTAAATTGGTATACTCTTTTCATACATATATATGATTGTTGTGTGCTTGTATGGAATATTTTTTTAAAGCACAATAGTTGTAATGCTAAGCTTACTTCAAATCTTATTTATTTTAAAGCTTATGCATTGTATTTTAAAATTGGTATCAAAATTCAAAATTTGATTGTTCTACATTTGGTACCTTAAAAGAAAGTTGTGTATTTTTAAGATATTTCAAAATTTTGTTTTCATAAGAAAAGTTCAAAATTTTGTCTTGTTAAAGAAATATTCAAAATTTTGATTTGTATTTCCTATATGCAAGGAGAGCTTAACATCTCTCTTACATATGGATTCATGTTGAGTATATCATAAATTGAGGAGCTTGACAACTCTTCTTTATATGATATACGTGTGTAGGGGGAGCTTCACATCTCCTCTTATGCATTACATAATATGTGTTATGTGAGTTAGGGCTTGTCATCCCTTCTTCATGTAATGCATATGTGTAGGGAAGTTAACTTAGCGTCTTCCTCTTCATGAATGTATATCGCATATAAATCTTATTGATTGATTTGATTTTACCCTCCTTGATTTCCTTATTTTTGACAAAAAGGGGGAGAAAAATGTGTTTGATGATTTGAACTTTGAACCCTTGTTGATGATTGACAAAAAGGGGGAGAAGTATTTGAGTTATATGCATGATTTCCTTAAGGGGAGAAGTATTTGTTCCTTACTTAAGGGAGAGAAAGATTTTGACTTGTGCTTTTACTCATGCATCACAAGAAAGTATTTGTTCCTTACTTAAGGGGGAGAAAGATTTTGACTTGTGCTTTTACTCATGCATCACAAGAAATAAAAGATTTGTTTTGTTTTACATGCATTCATTTGCATACATTTTTATGTGCTTCATTGAATATCTACTGCTTATTTATTATGCATGCGTTAAGGGGGAGCTTCTTTGAAGCTTTACTTTAATACATGCATATATAACTTCATGAGTTTTGTCATCATCAAAAAGGGGGAGATTGTTGGCCCAAAGGCCTATCACTCTAGTTTTGATGATGATCAACTCATGTAGTTATATTTGCTAATGATCTTGTTTAATTAGTGACAGATTCTTTATCAAGATCTTAGTAGGTGCAAAGCTCAACAAAGGATTAAATGTCAAGATTTGGAGCAGCACGGGGTGATCCAAGGAGCTTTAGATCTAGCTTGGACAAGTCAAGAAGATGAGAAGCCTTCAAGGGAAGACTTCAAGAAGTTGAAGACTTGTGTCTATGTATAAGATTTTTATTTGTTTTAGATAAAAATGTAAAGGATAGAATAGTTGGTGGATTGCTCAAGTCATATCTCACACACACTCTTGATAGAATTGTTTTCATTTCATAAAAGATTTTCTTGTTGAGAAAAGATTTTCATTGTGACAAAATTCTATTTGGTTCTTGGTATTTCAAGTTACATATCTTATATCCAAAACCAAGTTTAGTGCTTTATGTCAAAAACTAGATATTTCATCTTGATTGTGTAGTGGATCATATCCATACACACTATGCTTTAAAGTATATCTTGTTTTTGTATTTGATGAAAATTTGGAAAAACATGTTGTTTTAGAAAAACAGTTTTTATTATGAGCCAATATTTCCAAGTTACAAAAAATAGTCGAATCTTTAATAACATGCCTTGATTTTGTGCAATCATGTTTCTATATCATAAAACTATTTTTTGTAGAATTTCTAAGTATTTATGGGATTTTTTATTAAGCCAAAAAGACCAATATTTAATCCCAAAATTTTCAGGTTCTGGCAGTTCTGATTTTTCAGAACTGACAGTGGCCGGTCGACCGGGTCGGTCGACCGGACGTGCACAGACGTGCACGCCTGTGTGCACTGGAGAACGGTCGACCGTGCCGGTCGACCGCTTCAGAGAGCTTTGCTCTCAGGAAATCTCGGTCGACCGGGCCGGTCGACCGACAGAGAGTTTACTCTCTTCTCCAGTTGATCGGTCGACCGGGTCGGTCGACCGGAGGTTCCAACGGTCGGATTCTTGACCGTTGGCGGTCGACCGGACCGGTCGACCGGCAGTACTGACAGAGCCCAACGGTCAGATTTTTCTAGCCTCTATAAAAGGGGGTTTTGTCATTGTTTTGAGCCAAGATTTTTGGAGACCTTAGAGCCTGTTTTCTCATATTCATTCCAGAGGTTTTTCCACAAAAATAGTGAGCTAATACTTCCAATCAAAAGGGAAGATTTTATAAGAGTGTTTATTGTGATTTCTTGAGATTTTCACCAAAGATTCTTTCCTTGCTTTCTCACACAAACACTTGAGCATCCATTGAGCTATTCATCCTATAGGTGTTGTAGTGAGAGTTTTTGTAGGTGATCAAGTGTTTAGATCACCAAGATTTCATCTTGTACTTTGAGGAGACGGGCAAGTGTGCTCGTGGTTGTTTAGGGTTCGGGTGCGAACTCTTGTAGCTTGAGGTGCGGCCTCGACGAGCCGGTGGGCTTGTGGTGTGTAAGGGACTAGAGAGTCCAAGGGCTTGTAGGTGTTGCGGCACCGGGGAGAGATCCATTGGGATCTTGCATAGTGGAAATCCTTCGTGTGTCGAAGGCGGGGATGTAGAGCAAGTGTGCTCGAACCTCGAAACATACCCTTGTGTTTGCGATTGCTCTTTCTCTCTCTCTTGTCTCTTATTTATATCTTGCATTCAATTATTGTCTATCTTTATATGCATGATATTCACTTGTGCTCATATTGCTATACTTGCTTGGGATTGTTGTTAACACTAGTATTCAACCAAGAGAGTCAACGCGGCACCTCAACCCATTCAAGGGGAATCTAGAGGAGCTTGTCCAGAGCCTCGCAAGGGGAATTCGGCAACACTCTTGTGTTATACATAAGTGTTTAATTAAAAGAAGTTTTATTTGGTCATCTTAGTTTTAATTCCGCATTGTTTGTTCATAAGTGACCATTAGATTAGCCATCACCTATTCACCCCCCCCCCCTCTAGGTGAACTTACAGAAGGATTTCCACTATTGTTGATCCCACTGGATCGCCAATACAAGGACACACTTGTCCGATCTCTCGTGATGCCGCAACACCACCCGGAGCACACTAGCTCGCTTGAGGCCGATGCCTCTACAACTTCGCTCAAGAAGAAAATTGATCACACTTGATCACAAATCGCTCACTTAGCACAATCCTATAACCAATATGTAAAATTTGGGATTGTGTAGTGCAAAATATCTAGAGTGAAGTAGAGGCATAGCTTCAAGAGGGTGTTTGGAAATTTTGGCTTTTGGAAATCTTTTTCTAAAATGAAGACTTGAAAAATCACTTGTCAAATGTTGTAAAAATTGTTGTGTTATCATGTTGAAGTGACCCACTATTTATAGGGGATGAAAAACAGGGCAAGACAGCTAGAGAAATTCGTTGGGGTGAGATCCCAACAAAATCTGTCAGAAAATAGAGCTATTGGAGTCTGTCAGACTTTTCTGACAGCTGCCGGTCGACCCGGACGGCCGACCGCCAACGGTCATATTTCTGACCGTTGGGGGGACAACGGTCGACCGCCCCCGGTCGACCTAAACAAACAGAGAGCACTGTAAGTGCTCGGTCGACCCGAGCGGTCGGCCGACGTGTACACATGCACAGCGTGCACGTCGGTCGACCCGGACGGTCGACCGGCTTCTGTCAGATCTGAAAAATCAGACTCTGTAGAAACCAGGAACTTGGGTTTTTGGGTTTGGTCTTTTTGGTTGAGGTTTTGGACCTTATAAAAATAGGAGTATGATCATAAGTCACTACTCTAACATGTTAAAACATTTTGATAAAGATCCTCTTTGATAAAAACTGTTTTTTTCAAAAATCGTTTTTCCAAAACTTAAAGTTTCTAAAACTAATTTCCAAAACATGTTAACTCTAAAACTAAGTTGGAAATAGAAATTTGTTTTTGAAGCCATAAACCAAACTAAAGTGTGTGTGAGTGTCAATCCCATAAATCTACTTCTAACATCTAGTTTTGACAAAAAAATCTAAAAGAAAAGTAAAAATACAAATCTTGGACTTTTTCATTGTCTTGATCTTGACTTGATCTTTTCTTCAAAATCTTGTTCCTGAAGCTTTCTAATGTGCTTAGCTTAGGAATGCAAATCTTTAGGCGGCGTCCAAACTTGTGAGTCTTGATAGTGGAGCCGTCAAATCAACTTGTTTTGAACCTGAAATTCTTTTAAACAAAATTGTTAAATACATAACTAAATATGGTTTGTTATCATCAAAATATTCAACGGGATATTGGCTAATGGCCTTTGGGCCAACAATCTCCCCTTTTTGATGATGACAAAACATATATAGTTATTACAAATATTTTGGGTAGAGACTTCAAATGAAGCTCCCCCTCAACACATACATATAAAGATATCATACTCAGGCATCGATAAATATTACAAATATCACAAATGTTAAATATCAAGTGATAATCCACAATACTCATATCCATGCCAAAAGGTACTCATGTCATAAAAAAGATAACACGTTTTTATAAAACACAACATAAATATAAGAACTCATGTCCACAACAACACAAGGATACATGTCCACCAAAAAAAGATGTCCAAACACATAAACACATAATACCAGTACAACACAAAATATAAGTGTCAAGTACAAACAAAATACAAGTACACAACATAAAATATAGGTCAAGTACACAAAATATGTCTCTCTCTCAACAATAACTCTCCCCTTTTTGACATCATCAAATAAGGAAAATCACTTGGCGCCACCATCGTCCTCAGACGAGCTCTCCTCAGCATCGTCTTCCTCATCATCGTCTTCCTCAGACGAGCTCTCTGCAGCAGTACCCTCAGCCATCTTCTCATCACCATCATCATCATCATCCTCATGACCTGCCTCCTCTGGATCGATGCCAGCAACGCCTGGCTGTGGAGGTGGAACAGCAGTAGGGTCTCTGGCAGGAAATGGAGGGTCGGAGGATGGAAGAGAGGACGAGCAATGGTCGTGGGATCTAGACCAAGCATATCAAATTTCGCAAATAGTGTCTCAAATTGCGAGTCCACGAATCTCATGGCGTTCGCAAAGTAAGACATGTCATGCGAATTCCCTGGAAGCGCGAGTCTATCTCCGCGCGAAGGGCTGCATCACGCTGCTCAATCCGCTGCTCAATCCAAGACTGGTGCTCCTGGATCTGAGAGCGAATCTCAGAAGAAATAAAGGACTGGAACTCAGGAGATAAAGATGGCCCGGGAGCAGAGGAAATCCCTGGGACAGAAGAGGATCCTGGGGCCGAAGATGACCCTAGAATATCAGCAGGAGGAGCAGGAGGGTGCTCCTGTGTGTGACGACGCATTTGAGCTTGCATCCTCTTCAAAAGAACGCTGTCTAAGTTCACAGCGGGTTGACAGGGACTCTCTGAGGATAAATCAAAACCTAGTCTCTGAAGAAGGTGAGTGATAGGCATCCCATAAGGCAAGTGCCTACCGGGCATGCGGATCTGGTCAGAGGCCATATGAGTAGCAATGAGATGAGAGAAATCAATCTTAATGCCTTTCAGAAGGTAATAGATGATAAGAGGAACTGGACCCCTAGCATTGCTATACTCACCAGACTTAGGTAAAATGTTATAGAAGATGAATTGAGCAAGAATTTGGGATGAGGGTGAATTTGTTAACCTCCTCATTTCTCACTAAACCGGGGTTGTCATCCTCGTGAATCAAGGTGGAGGCGGTGAGCGCAGACTCACCGTCCGAATAATCAAAATCGTGTAGATCAAAAGTATAGACATCAACTCCTCCAGAGGAGAGATGTAACAAGTCAGCAAATCGTTCTATAGGGATGTCAATATCTCTCCTAGAACTCGTGATCTAACACGATCTCCTCAAAAGCATAGTTGGCAAAGAAGAGTAGTAGTGTACTAGGGATGTGTAGATAGGTTCCCTAATAGCCATAAATAGGTCCAAAGAGTTTCTTTTCAGGATGCGGGGGATGCCTAGATGTTCAAAATCTTTTAAAATGACACATCTTCCTGAAATAACAGATTTCTTAGAGAGTTGGATGAAACGGTTTTCAGCAAGATCATTAACAAAGGGACGTTTAGATTTAGGAGTGGATGATGAGGAGGGAACAACAGTTTTTCCCTTCTCAGTCCTAGATCTCTTAGACATTATGGAGAAATTGATGATTTTTAGGGTAAAAAGGTTATGGCTTGATCTAATCAACAAGAAACCTAAAAATTTTTGACAAAGAATTGAGATTCTTAAAGCTAGAGATCAAGATTTAAACTAAAAAGGAGATTTTTACCTGAATATGAGAATCCCAAACCCTAGAACTGGAAATCCTTGAAATCTGTTGGAGAGAAAGCCCTGAGAGTGAAGATCTAACCCACAATGAGAGAATCAAACTTGGTTTTAGAAGTAATTTGAGTGGAATTGAGTTTTGGAAATTTTGGAGAAAAGAGAGAAAGGGGATCGCCGGTTCTATGTAAGAGAGAATGAGAGAGACAGTGAATAAATAGGCAGATTTAGGGCAGAAATCGACGCACGGTCGACCGGGCGGTCGACCCAAGAAAACCCGAGAGCTCTGTAACACAGAGCGGTCGACCGTATGGGTCGGCCGGCAACAGAGAATAAAAACTTGTTCTCTTTCAGGCAAGGACGGTCGACCGGGGTTTAGGGCGGTCGGCCGGCTTTGCCCAAAACTGTGAACAGCAAAAGCCCTAAGAAAAAATTTAAAAGGAAATTTTTATCAAATAAAGTAGAATATATATAACATGCAAGAATCCAACAATGTTTTTAAATCTTCATTAAGTTATCATATCAACCAAAAATATTCACACAAGACATTTTATTTAATTTTCATACAAAAACAAAGTTTTAGAGATGTTGAAGCCGAATACCCGGTGAAGGGTTCTGAACTTCATCCTCTTGATTCCTCTTGAATGAGTTGAGGTGCGCAATTGCCATCTCTAATGTATTTGCTTGAATATGAAATTTTTACAAAATTATTTCTAGTTTTGAAAATACAATGTGTATATATATAGATATATATAATCTAGGCTAGACATGTGGACATGCAATAAACATGGTATAAAAGATAAGATATACAAACATGGCATATACACAATCATGATAGAGATGTAGGTTACACTAGCATGTATCAATGTAGCATAAAAGTAAACTAACACTCCTATGCATTTACATATATACCTAAAATTAAACCTTTTAAATGGAGAAGTTACCAAATGAGGGCAATCTCCAAAATAGGTGCCTCCATGATAGTTATGCAAGCGCGATGTGTTCTTTGAGCCTTGTTGCATCCACCACCCGGGCACGTCACCGTCTCCCCTAAGTCTTGGAGGATGAAGATCCACCTGTATCATTTAAATTTGGTGGGTCTTTTGGTACCCATATCTTTTTGGGTCCTTTTGGATTAGTACCGGGACGAACCCAAACATATTTATTGTTCACATTATGTTTAGCAAAACAAAAATTTCCAAATGGCCTTTGCGGCCACATTGCGTGCAAACATAAATTCTACCACTACCATACATGTATGCATGCTTATGTGAGTGTGCATGTTTTCGTGCATGTGTATGATGAGTGTGTTCCCTTGGGTTACTCCCTTGGGAAATCTAGATGCAAATTTATTTAAATCAAAGGCACATTTTTTAAGTGTTGAATCTAAAACTTCAACTCGTTTTGCATTTCAACAAAATCATTTTTATTACATGAAGAGATAGAAGTTTTCCTTTACAAGCTATTTTATAATTTTCAAAATCAACTTTTAGTTTTCAAAGCCCTTAGCTAAGTCATTTTTTCTTTAACAACAACATTAATTTTATCTTTTAAAATCTCATTTTCCTTTTTAGTTTCTTATTATGAGATTGCGAAATCTCATATCTATGTTGTAATTCTTTAAAGAAATGTGCTAATTCATCCATAGTTAAATCATCATCATCTATGGAGTTATCGAGTGTTACCTGGTTGCATCCTCCCATGTGCCATGAAGCACATGTGTGCGGCGTCGTTTTCCTCTTCGGATTCCGACTCCGTGTCGTCCCATGTTGCTACCATAGCCTTTTTCTTCTTTGGGGCATTCTTGGAGGTGGTTGCTTGAAGAGCGGGGCAATCCGCAATAAGATGTCCGATCTTCTTGCAATGGAAGCAAGGACCGGGTTCTTCTCTTTTCCTTTCGTATCTTCCTTGAGGTTTCCCTCTCCGGAAGTTGCTTTGCCGTCCCTTCTTATAGAACATCTTGCCCACCTTCCGGATGAGCATGGCAAAATCCTCATCGCAATCTTCCGATGACTCATCCTCTTCATGAATGGTTGGAGTGGCTTTGAAGGCGAGTGCTTTCTTCTTTGGCGCCTCCCTTTCTTCTCTTTCTTTCATCTCCATCTCATGTGTCTTGAGATTTCCGATGAAACGGAGAAGTCCATCTCCTCCCTATCGTTGAGTTCCTTGAGGGTAGTAGTCTTTACTTCCCATGCCTTGGGAAGAGCTCTAATGACCTTCCTTATCTTTTGGTCATTGTCGATTGCGTCACCTAGAGAAGATAAAGCATTAGTAATCTTGGTGAAACGCGTGAGCATGTCATCAATGCTCTCATTATCAAACATATAAAAGTTCTCATATTGAGAACGCAACAAGTCAATCTTAGATCTTTTGACTTGTGACGTTCCTTCATGAGTCACAATGAGAATGTTCCAAACTTCAAATGCGGATTTGCAATTAATGATGCGAGATAAGTCATCCTCATTTAAGGCTTGGGTTAAGGCATATTGGGCTCTAGCATTAGCTTCATAATCCTTGGAGGTATCTTCGGACCATGAGCTCTCATCGGTGAGAGTTCTACAAATTCTCTAGTTATGGCCCTAGCTACTCTAACACCTAGGGACTTTAGAAATAGGTTCATCTTGACCTTCCAAATAGGGAAGTTCAAGCCATCAAACTTAGGTGGGGACTTGATGCTAGAAAAGTCAAGGGATGCCATGAATACAAATGTGAATGCACAATCAAATATAAATGCAACAAATATATAGCCAAATGAATGGATCTCCCTAAGGTGGTTAAACCAAAAGTTAGGGTTAGGCTCTGATACCAATTGAAATCACCTAGAGGGGGGGTGAATAGGTGATGGCTATATGAAATATGACAATAATGCAGAATTAAAAATCTACTTAACAAATTGCTCAAATTAAAAGACTAGCAATAATAAACACAATAAGTAGTGTAAGAAATAAAGGAGTTTGAGTTTAGAGAAAATTTGAGCAAACGCAAACACGAGTATATGTTTCCGAGGTTCGAACCACGCTCTACGTCCCCGCCTTCACACTTGAAGGATTTTCACTATTGTTGATCCCACTGGATCGCCAATACAAGGACACACTTGTCCGATCTCTCGTGATGCCGCAACACCACCCGGAGCATACTAGCTTGCTTGAGGCCGATGCCTCTACAATTTCGCTCAGAAGAAAATTGATCACACTTGATCACAAATCGCTCACTTAGCACAATCCTATAACCAATATGTATAATTTTGGGATTGTGTAGTGCAAATATCTAGAGTGAAGTAGAGGTATAGCTTCAAGAGGGTGTTTGGAAATTTTGGCTTTTGGAAATCTTTTTCTAAAATGAAGACTTGAAAAATCACTTGTCAAATGTTGTAAAAATTGTTGTGTTATCATGTTGAAGTGACCCACTATTTATAGGGGATGAAAAACAGGGTAAGACAGCTAGAGAAATTCGTTGGGGTGAGATCCCAACAAAATCTGTCAGAAAATAGAGCTGTCGGAGTCTGTCAGACTTTTCTGACAGCTGCCGGTCGACCCGGACGGTCGACCGCCAACGGTCATATTTCTGACCGTTGGGGGACAACGGTCGACCGCCCCGGTCGACCTAAACAAACAGAAAGCACTGTAAGTGCCCGGTCGACCCGAGCGGTCGGCCGACGTGTACACATGCACAGCGTGCACGTCGGTCGACCCAGACGGTCGACCGGCTTCTGTCAGATCTGAAAAATCAGACTCTGCAGAAACCAGAAACTTGGGTTTTGGGTTTGATCTTTTGGGTTGAGGTTTTGGACCTTATAAAAATAGGAGTATGATCATAAGTCACTACTCTAACATGTTAAAACATTTTGATAAAGATCCTCTTTGAAAAACTTGTTTTTCTAAAAGTCGTTTTTCCAAAACTTAAAGTTTCTAAAACTAATTTCCAAAACATGTTAACTCTAAAACTAAGTTGGAAATAGAAATTGTTTTTGAAGCCATGAACCAAACTAAAGTGTGTGTGAGTGACAATCCCATAAATCTACTTCTAACATCTAGTTTTGACAAAAAAATCTAAAAGAAAAGTAAAAATACAAATCTTGGACTTTTTCATTGTCTTGATCTTGACTTGATCTTTTCTTCAAAATCTTGTTCCTGAAGCTTTCTAATGTGCTTAGCTTAGGAATGCAAATCTTTAGGCGGCGTCCAAACTTGTGAGTCTTGATAGTGGAGCCGTCAAATCAACTTGTTTTGAACCTGAAATTCTTTTAAACAAAATTGTTAAATACATAACTAAATATGGTTTGTTATCATCAAAAATATTCAACGGGATATTGGGCTAATGGCCTTTGGGCCAACAAGTAGGACCAAATAAATCCATATGGATTAACTCCAAGGGACGTGATGTCATGATATCCTTGATTGACTTGAAAGAAGACTTGGTTTGTTTCCCAAGTTGACATGCGTCACAAACCCGGTCCTTTTCAAAATTCAAGTAAGGAATACCTTTCACCATTTCCTTTGTGTTTAACCTAGATATATGGTCAAAAGAAATGTGGCCTAATCTTCTATGCCACAGCCAAGAGTCATCATCGAGGGCTTTTTAAACAAGTAATATTACA
Organism: Agave tequilana; assembly: GCA_038442645.1. NCBI lineage: Eukaryota > Viridiplantae > Streptophyta > Magnoliopsida > Asparagales > Asparagaceae > Agave > Agave tequilana. The sequence goes on along the minus strand of JAVJIF010033234.1, from coordinate 40,781 downwards.
AGACATATTAGACATATCAATCATATAAACATTATTTTCACGAAAACCGAAAAACACACAAATATTAGAAATTCTATCAATTACTTTATAAACTACATTATCAAAAACTACATCAAAACCTTTATCACAAATTTGACTAACACTCAAGAGATTATGCTTGAGGTCATCAACTAAAACTACATTTTCTATTAAAGGGGATGTACCAAGTTTAACATTACCAATACCGATGATTTTACCTTTGGCATCATCTCCGAAGGTGATGGTGCCACCTTCATGGTATCTTGATAGGATTGCAAAGTTGTTGATATCCCAAGTCATGTGCCTTGAGCAACCACTATCAAGATACCACAATCCTTTACGTCGTTGCGCCTTGGAAAGTACCTACATCATTTAACAAATTTATTGACTTTGGTACCCAAATTCTCTTGGGTCCTTGAAAGTTAGTATTTCGAACCCAAACATTATGACGAGATGCATTAGTCTATCATAACAAAACTTAACTAAGTGACCTTTCGGCCACAATATGAACATGAAAACACTTTACCATACATGAATGCATGATGTGGTGAGAAGTGTGAGCATGTTTGTGAGGTTTGGCATGATGTAAAGGTTGTGATTTATGAATATGAGCATGCATAACATGGGGTTGTTTCTTAGGGGCTTTAGGAAATATAGCCTCAAGCCTATTCTTGTCAAATTCACACTTTTTCAAAACAACTCCTAAAGAATCAATTTTCTCTTTTAGCATGAAAATCTCATTTCATTAACTGGTGAAAACTTACCCTTGCAAGAAATCTTATAGCTATTAAAATCTTTTTGGGTGGAAACTAAAGTAGAAGATAATTCATCTTTTTCTTTAGTAAGAGTAAAAACATGATGATTAAAAGACTCATTTTCCTTTTTCATATTTAAATATTTTTTCTTAAGAACATCATAGTTATGTGAGAGTTCTACAAATGCTTCTCCTATCTCATCCATGGAAAGCTCACAATCAAAAGGAGTGTCGGGGGTTACCTTGCTCGTGCCTTCATTAGCCATGAAGCACATGTTGGCGGTGTCAACTTCCTTCTCGGATTCGCTCTCGGAATCCCATGTAGCCTTCAACGCTTTCTTCTTGTAAGGCTTCTTTGAGGTGGAGGGCTTCACTTTATCCGGGCACTCCGCAACAATGTGACCCGGTCTTTGGCAATTGAAGCAAATTATCTTTCTTTCTTCTTTGCCTCCTTGCCATCTCCTTCTTCCTTGAAACTTAGCCTTGTTATACATCCCCCGGACATTCTTAACGAGAAGTGAGAGCTCTTCGTCATCTTCTTCTTCATTATCTTCGTCGGAGTATAAGGATTGACTCTTGAAGGCAATTGTTTTCTTCTTGGAAGGAGCCATGTCCTCCCTAGCTTTTTCTCCATCTCATGGGTTTTGAGGTTCCCAATGAGACCAATTAGCTCCATCTCCTCCTTGTCATTGAGTTCCTTCAAGGTAGTTGCTTTTACTTCCCATGAAGGAGGAAGAGCCGGATGATCTTTCTTACTCTTTGGTCGTTGTCGATAGCATCACCTAGAGAAGAAAGTCCATTAGTGATCTTTGTAAATCTTGTAACCATATCATCTATGGTTTCATTCTCTTGCATGCAAAAGTTCTCATATTGGACCGAAGAAGGTCTATTTTAGCCCTCTTCACATGTGAAGTCCCCTCATGTGTAACTAGCAAATGTGTCCAAATTTCATATGCGGACTTGCAATGAATAACTCTAGCTATATCATCTTAATTAAGGGCTTGAAGGAGTTCATAATGAGCCCTAGCATTGGCATCAAATTCCTTAGTCTCAATTTCGGACCAAGTGGATTCATCACCGGGGGGTGCACTAAAGGTTTGTCACGGCCTTTGCAACTCGACTTCCTAGAGATTGCAAGAAAACGGTCATCTTAACCTTCCATATGGGAAAGTTAAGTCCATCAAACTTAGGAGGGGTCTTAATTCCATCGGCCATTTTTACTAAGTGGAAATGAATGAAATGATTAGCAAAAATAGGATCTCTCTAAGGTTGTTAAGCCAAGAGCCTAGAGACCTATGCTCTGATACCAATTGAAAAACATGTAGAGGGGTGAATAGGTGTAATTGCTAATCTAATAACTTTTTAAAACAATTATGGATTAATGATGCAACGATCTCTCAAAACAAGACTAGGAGCCGTATACCCGGTGAAGGGTTCTGAACTCCTTCCTCCTGATTCCTCTGGATATGAGTTAGAGGTGCGCAATGCAATCTTGTTGTATGAGAATTGATCGACAATAGCAAGGAATGAATGCAATGGTGAAGTGCACACAAGATATATCACAAATATCACAAACAAGTAATAAGGAGCAATAGAGAGTAAAGCGAAATAGAGAGTAAGAGCAAGAAGGCAATCGCAAACATAAGTATTTGTTTCAAGGTTCGAGCCACCGCTCTACTCCCCGCCTTCACCTCCGTGAAGGGTTTCCACTATCCACCGAGGACGCTTACAAGGTCTACCAAAGACCAGAGTACCGAACTCCACCACTTACAAGCCTCTACCAAAGAGGTATCTCCACAAGAGGAACAAGAAGAACAAGTAACCAAGTGATCACAATAATGATCACAAACTCTTTAAAACACTTCTCTTTTACAACTCCTTATAGAATGAGGATTGGAATTTTGGCTCTAAGAAGTGTAGTGAAAAAAAAAACTCAGTTGTAAAATGATCTTTGCTAGAAAACACAACTGAAAACAAGCTCAAGAATGAATGGGAAAATGGAGAGCTTAAAAACTTTTCTTCTCCTTTTAAAACTTTGAAAACTTAAGGGTTTTTTTTTTGGTATTTTGCAAGAGACTATTCTCCTCTATTTATAGGGAGAGGAAAGGGTTAAAACTAATTTATTTTAAGCTTATTTGATCTGGAAAAGATCTCCAAAAACTCTGAAAAAGTTTGCCAAAAACAGATTTATAAAACAGATTTCAGATTGCACCAAAGAGGAAAGAGCCGTTGGGGACATTGCAGGCCTGGCGGTCGACCGGTCCGGTCGGCCGTCCGCCCTGCTGGCAAGGAGCCGTTGGGCTCGGGTCGACTGCTCGGTCGACCGTCCTCTAGAAAAAACACAGTTTTTTGAAGGCGGTCGACCTAGAAAACCGAGAGCAAAACTGCTTTCAGTCGGTCGACCCGGCGGTCGGCCGACAGACATGCACAAGCGTGCACGTCCTAGATACAAGCTCCGGTCGACCGGTCCGGTCGGCCGGTCTTGCCTGAAACAGAAAAACAGTAAGAAACAGAACTTGAAATTTTGTAAAACATTTTGAAGTATTGTAAATCATGCTAGAAAGAGTATACATACATGATTTAAACATGATATTCATTTTGTAAAAAGTTGGAGTCATGTATATATACCAAGGCATGAAACTTAAGGATAAAAGCTAAACATGAAAACTTGTATAAAAATGTGTGTGTGTGTGTGTGTGTATCCTAGAGCCAATTTTCAAAAACTCAAATTTAACAAACTATTTCTTACATTGGTTCTAAAGGACTACAAGTTCTTCAAGTAGGTTCTAAAGGACTACAAGTTCTTCAAGTGGGCTTCTCCATATGATCTTGCAAGCTTGATACTTGAGCCCGAATTGAGGTGACTTGAGTCAAAACTCCTTCCTTTAAGGAAGAAAACTTCTAGTTTCATTAGAACCCTGAAACACACTCAAACAGCAAACATGATTAGTACAAATAACTATATATGTTTTGTGATCAAAAAACACACTAAAACGGGTGATTGTAACCTTGGGCCAACAGAAAGTTCCCTCAAGTATCCCTCTGTATTAGTTTGTATTGATTGTTGAATCAATAAGATCTCTCTCTCCCTTGCCCCGAGGACGTAGGCACGTTTTCGAACCTCGTTAAATACTGTATTGATTGCTTTTCTCTATTGTATTCTGTTCTTGTAGTGTTGGTTACGTCTCTGGCTGCATCAGTCTCCACCTGGTTGGTGGATTCCTCAGAGAGAATTGTTGTCCTGCGCACAACAATTAGTATCAGAGCATCCCAGGTTAGTCGTGAGATCGTGTGTTGATTCAAGGGCATCAGTTACTGTTTGGCGGAGATCTTGTGTCGATCTCGAAGTAGTGTTGGGACTGTTTGTGGGATCGTGTGTCGATCTCAAAACAGCGTGTAGATTGCTCGAGGAATCAATTCAAAGGAGCAGGTAGTTTCGGAAACTCTTTGAGGGTTTCGCGTGGAGGTAAAGATCATGTCTTTATCTAGTTTATTTTATCTAACTCCGTCTGTTTTCGCATTGCTTTGAGGAATTAGTTGAGAAGATGGCTGGAGAAGGTACATTCATGAATCCACATCCGTTGAGGATTGATGTGGTGAAGTTCAACGGCACGAACAACTTCGGTATGTGGAGGTGTGAAGTGATGGATGCGCTGACGGCATCAAACCTCGAAGACACTCTACGGTTGGGGAAGAAGCGCGCATCAACAACAGAAGAAGATTAGGACAAGATGAACCGTACGGCGTGTGGCCTGATCAGGTCTTGTCTGACATAAGATATCAAGTATCATGTGTTACATGAGACATCTGCGAGGCAGCTGTAGGACATCCTGGAGAAGAAATATCTGACAAAAACTATAAAACGCGGTTACAGTTAAAGAGTAAGCTTATAGGTTTCTGATGCAAAGAGGATGCTCCATTAATGAACACTTGAATCGCTACACAAGCCTTCTTATAGATCTAGTTAATGTGAATGTGGAGACTAATGAAGAGGATAAGACGGTAATTCTTTTGAATTCTCTTCCTAGGGAAGAGTATAAGACCTTTACTCTTACATTGATCGACAAAAGAAAATCCCTTAACTATAATGAGGTGTTTGCTGCTCTTGTGAGTTATAAAGTAAGGAGACAGGACAGATTGTCTTCTTCGGGGAACACAACAGCAGAGGTATTGGCGGTAAGAGACAGGAGTTCCAATAGGAAGGGAAGAGATGATCATGGAAGATCAAAGTCCAGATCAAACTTCAGAGATCTGAAGAGGAATCAGTGTGCCTTGTGCAAGGAGTTAGGGCACTGGAAAGTTGATTGCCCGAAGGCCAAAGGTAAGAAGATGGAGTCAAACACCGAGGCGAATCTCGCACAGGCGGATGGATCAGATTTAGACTCATCAGTATTCTCTCTGTTACTACTCCTATTGTTGATTATTCAGATAATGCTAAGTGAATCTAAGATACCGGAGTCACCTATCATGTGTGCCCGAACAGGGCCTGGTTTCTAGTTTTGAGAAGCTAGATGGATGTTACATGATCATGGCTGATGATCATCCGTGTAATATAGAAGGGATGGGTACAGTCTGTATCAAGATGGATGATGGGATAGTACGAGAATTGAAGGAGGTGAGGTATGTACCTCAACTCAAAAGGAATCTTATCTCTGTTGATGCTTTGGAAGCATTGGGTCTTATGATATCTATACGAGATGGTGTTCTCAAGATAATCAAAGGCTCGATGGTGGTTATGAAGGGCGTCCGTTGGGAAAATCTCTACTACTTGAAGGGTAGTACGGTTACAGTTTAGGTGGAGACTTCTACTTCTTTAGATGATGGTTGCACAAAGGTCTGGCAGGTGAAGGTCGGACATGGAGGTAAAAAGTCTTTGTAAACTTCTGCAAAGAAGGGATCATTGGAAGGTGCTGCTACCTGCAACTTGGTGGGTGAACACAGCATTCTGGACAAGAAGAAGGTGAAATTCAGCGCCAGTACTTATCGCTCAGAAGGTCTTCTTGATTGTGTTCACGTAAGCGTTTGGGGACCTGCTAAGACTACATCGCTTGGAGGTCAAGGTACTTTGTCTCTTTTATTGATAGTTTATCTAGGCATTATTGGATATATCCCTTGAGATAAAGTTGTGAAGCCCTAGATATGTTGATAAAGTGGAAAGAAAGAATGGAGAAGCAGATAGAAGAAAGATTAAGGAGCTACAGATTGGTAATGTTGAAAGAGATATGAACCAATTCCTACGATTTGACCAGAACACTAGAATTGGTACTCACTTCACAGAAGGTATACATGGGTTAGCTAAGGAAGTAAATCGTTCCTTGCTGGAGAAGGTTCGGTGGTTGTTGTCTAATGCAAGATTAGACAAATCGTTTTGGCTGAGGTGATTGTGTATGCTAGCCATCTCATAAATGGATCAACTGCGATAGGAAGTAAAACTCCATTAGAAATTTAGTCTGGAAAAGCTACTCAAGATCATGGTTTGCTGGGAGAATTTGAAAGTCCAACCTACTTCAGTGCTACAGATGGCAAAGTGAATCCGCGAGCAAAGAAGTTTGTGTTTTTGGGTATCAAGAGAAATATGAAAGGCTACAGGTTATGGGACCCTGAAAATAAGAAGATCGTGTTGAGTCGGCATGTCACGTTTGATAAAACTTCAGTGTTGAAGTCTACCGTCTCTCAGCAGGTAGAGAGGACGGAGACCAAGGAAGTATCGCAGCGGGTGGAGGTTGATGCTACTCCACCATCTCTAGTTGGTTCGGCATCAAAGAAGACTTCACCGGATGTGACACGGGGTGGAGATCATGTAGCCAGGGTTGATGCTGAATAGGTGAAGATATTGATGAGAATGTCAAATTGTTTGCAGCCATTGGAACCAAGATAAAATCACGCACGTGGGTAAAGAAGCATGAATCTCAAGCTTGTGACCGCGACAAGCTCCAGTTGAAGCCGTTGTTCTCCATGATGGCAGTGAGGAGGTTCATATGACTCAGCCAGATAGATTCGCTGCTGAAGATTCAGGAACATGTGCTTGAGCTTGATGGAGCTCATTTGAATGAATTACGGTTAGCTTGATCCTTTGGGCAAGGTACGTAGGCAGCCATAAAGGCGCAGCCACATTTGGTGATGCAATCTGTATGAAGCTATTTGGGTTCTCGAGAAGCTAATTGGAACTTCACGTAGAGGTGAGGTATTGTAATCTCGATGAATAGTTGATCTTCTGGTGAGAAGATATTTGAGTTTGCATAGGAGAGGTGTGCATCCAGTTTGTTGAAGCCGATGATGGTGTTCGGTGTGCTCTACTCAGACATGGTTGGACCGTTAGTTGAAGATATGTAGACTGGAGAGAGTCAGTCAATTGGAGAGTCAGTGTTGACTCATAATGAGTTCTTGTCATGAAGTTGCTGAGTTGGAGACACGTTCGGTGATTGACATGTATGAAAGTTCTCCTAAGATGAAGTGTAGGGAAGGCATGTGTGGTGCATCCCAGTTGATAGCTGAGCTACAGGTTCCAAGTCGAGATCGCGTGTGTCGATTTCACCGAGATCGTGTATCATTTCGTCGGAAGCACTCAAGCAGAGATCGTGTGTCGATTTCGCCGAGATCGTGTGTCGATTTCGCCAGGTGATAGACTGGAGTTCGTTGGAGATCGGCTCAGATTTAGAAAATCTTTACCGAGGTGGAGACTTATAGGGAGAGAGGAAATAGAGGAGATGGAAGAAGGTAGCACAGAAGACAAAGGAGCAAGACGGCTCATTGCAGCAGGCCAGGATATGCTCCCGGTCGACCACATGGTCGACCGGTGGAGAAGGCCGGTAGACCGCCCGGTCGACCGGTGTGCACGACATGCACAGGGTTAAGCCCGATACCGTGGCAAGGAGCGGTCGACTGCACGGTCGACCGACTGACATAGCGCTGCTCTCAGTTAGGGTCCGGTCGACCGCCCGGTCGACCATAAACATGGGTTGGTCGACCGGCCGATCGACCAACAGACGCGTTTTGGCTTTCCTTTCTGGATTCGGATTCCTTTTATGGTTGTGATCGAATCCAATCTGAGTTTTCTTAAATCCAGGGACTCTGTGGCTATAAATAAGGGTTAGAGCCCTCATGTATTATATCTCTGAAAGTTTCCTCAAGTATCCATCTGTATTAGTTTGTATTGATTGTTGAATTAATAAGATCTCTCTCTCCCTTGCCCTGAGGACGTAGGCACGTTGCTGAACCTCGTTAAATACTGTGTTGATTGCTTTTCTCTATTGTTTTCTATTCTTGTCGTGTTGGTTACGTCTCTAGCTGCATCAGTCTCTGCCTGGTTGGTGGATTCCTCAGAGAGAGGTTGTTGTCCTACGCACAACACCGACCACGGTCGGGTTTGAACCAGAATCAGTTTGACCCAGTCCGAACCGAACTGAGTGTTGGCCCTGAGGCCCATCACTTTAGTTTTGATGATGATAACTCATGTAGTTATATTTTACTAATAATCTTGTGTTTATATAGTTTCAGTTATTGACCAAGATATTAGTAGTGTTTGGCTTCAACAAAGGAGTTTTGGAGCTAACACATGTAAATTCAAGAGCTCGCGCGTCAAGATCGCATCTAGCACTCTGTTGGAGTCAAGCTCGTTAGATCGCGTTTGGATCGAGTCGGCTTGGAGACAAGAAGACCTCAATTTGTTTAGTTTAGTTTGTGTTTAGATCTCGTGTAAAGGTAGATAGTATTGAGATGCTCAAGTTCACATACACACAAAAGTTTAAAGTTTATTGGTGTTGGTTTTCGGTTTAACCGATTTTGGATTTCATGTCAAAAACATAGATATATATCTTATATGTATAATGAATTCTATCCATATATAATATGCTTCAAAGTTGTTTCAATATCTTGTTTGTATCTATTTGAGTTTTGAAGAAAACGGTTTTCATTTCAAAAATTCAAGTTTTGAAAAATACAGATTTTGTGTTTTAAGCCAAATTTCAATATCACAAAAATGGTTCAAATAGTTTGTAATATGTGTTGATTTTTGGTCACACATATTTGTTATTCATAGATCTGAAAAGAACTTATTCTGTAGAAATTATGTGTATTTTGTGGGATTTTATTGAAGGTAAAAAGATTAAGTTTTAATCCTTATAATTTGTCTGACCTGGTCTTCTGCCGGTCGATCGGACGGTCGACCGAAACAGAAGTCGGTCGACCGGACCGGTCGACCGATGTGCATAAACGTGCACAGCCAAATGGCTTGAGGGCCGGTCGACCATACCGGTCGACCTTCCAGAGAGCTCTGCTCTCTAGATCCAGCTTCGGTCAATCGGGCGGTCGACCGGTAGTACAACGTCGGAATCGTTGGCCGGTCGACCGGGCAGTCGACCGACAGCAACATCAGCTGCTGATTTGGCCCAACGGTTAGTTTTTGGAATGGGTTAAATACCCATCCTTTTGGGCTGTTTTGATCAAGAATTTTAAGAACAAATTTTTCCATTTTCTTAAGTATTTTAGCAACAAGTTTTCAAGAGTTTTTGGGCCAAAAGGATTTATCTTTATTTGTTTTCAAGAGTTGAAAAAATCAAAGAAAAAGAGAGTCTTTGGGAATTAGTTTTGATCTTCATTTATATTTCTATCTAGAGTTTTTCTCAAGAGTTTTTCTTTGTGATTTTGATTTTCAAACTCTTTATTTTCTCACACTTGAGCTATCATATCTATCCTATCTATAGGATCTTATTTTGTGAGGAAAATTGGTTTGTAGTTTTGTTGAGACCACCAAGTGTTGTAATCCTCTTTTCTTTTTGTTTGTGTTATCCATCTTGTGTAAAGGTGATTGTGGAGGAGAGTTTGGGCTTATTGATATCCCTCTAAGTGTAGAGGTGATTGTGGTTGGAGTGTTGGCTTTGTGCCTATCCCTCTAAGTATAGAGGTGATTGTTGTTTGGCTTTGTGCCTATCTCTTTATTGAGAGGTTGATCTTATATGACTTTGTATCTTGCCTCTTGTGTAGAGGTTGTTGTTTGAGAGAGGAGTTATGTACTCCAAGTTTGTATTACCAAAATTCTCAATGGAGGTTCCCTGTGTGGGGAGTCCTGTGTGGACGCATTAGTGAAAATCCTTCTGTGTGAAGGCAGGAACGTAGAGCAGTGGCTCGAACCTCAAAACATATCTTGGTGTTTGCCATTGATCCACTATCTCTAACTCTCTCTCTCTTATATCTTGCATTGATTCATATGTTCATATCATATATGCTTGGTATTGTTTGTGTGTGCCCATACTACTTATGTTGCACCAAGAGAGTTTCATATTGCACCTCAACTCTTATTTAGAGGAATTTAGAGGAGATAGCCCAAAGCCCTTCACCGGGAATTCGGCTACACTCTTTGGTTACACTAAGTGTGTTGCAATTAGTTTTTAATTCCACATCATTTGTCATTAGATTAGTCATACACCTATTGACCCCCCTCTAGGTGTATTTTCATCGAGTCCCGGCCGGTTGGTTCTAGTTTGGTTTTTCAGAACCAGAACGGTTGGTATCGGTTCAAGAATCAACGGTTCCGGTTCTAAATCATTATATTTTTTATTTTTATTTTTGCTAGGCCAAGCCGGCAGCCAAGGCCCCACTCAGGCCAGGCCGCCAAATTTTTTTTTGCCCCTTGTAGGATTCGAACCTGCGACCTTGACAACATTAACACAATGCTCTAACCAACTGAGCTAATTGATTGGTTAATTGCAGTCTTCATTTCACACACACACACTAGCTATTTGGTTCCAGTTCCGTAACCGGAACTGTAACCGGCCGGTTCCAGAACCGGAGCCGGAACCGGCGTCAGTCCGGCTCCGATTCCTCACATGGAGAAATCGGGAACCGACGATTCCGAAATCGGAACCATGATCGGGTCTACTTCTCGTAACTAAAGCATTTATTGGTATCGGTTTCACCCATGTAAAGTGTTTATCAAAGATAACCTTCAGAATATGACGAAAAAGGATCTTGAGTTGACGTAACTAACGCAAGTGAAGACGGTGAAGTGGACGTGAAAGAGGCCGGCGGCAACCAATAAATTAATTAGTGACACGGAGTGATCAATTGTGGAGATTAAATAAGACCCATTCATCAACTTGCAAAGCACAAACACGCTGGCATTTAACAATCATTGTATGAAGAGTCTATGCTTGTCTAGCTGTTGGATTATGAAGGCACGAGCCACAAAAGCATCTTAAAATTTTTAATTGAGGGAATTTCTTCTGATTATTCTTCTTGTCTATGTTTGTAGCAGCTTCAGTACACTAGCACGTGATTGAGTATGAGATCAGCCACCAGCTCACATCTAGCTTTTGTGAAAGCACGATGATTCAAGAGAGAGTGAGAGAGGACGATTGAAGGGAGGCAAATCTTTGTCTTTATTTCTATTGCATTCTATTTTATCGGATCACATTCTTGTAAGATAACCCATTAGCAACTTCATCAGGTGCCAATTAGATTTTTTTTTTTTTTTTTGTGGGAGAAGATCATTAAGTTATCTTTTTTCAAAAAAAAATGAAAATTAGAAGGAATAAGGGAAAAGGGAAGGAGAAAATAGAGGGAAAGAAAGGTAAAAGATAAAATATAACATTGAGCACGCCGGTGGGACTCGAACCCACAATCGCCTGATTAGAAGTCAGACGCCTTATCCATTAGGCCACGGGCGCTTAATGCTGATGTGATATCTTATTTATATTTGTATTTTCATGAACTCAGCATAATCAGCCGCACGGAAAAATGGCTAACACCTCGCAATGATTTAATCTGCTTGTGTACAATCGAAGAAATGCAATGCAACAAACAAAATTTCAGATCAAACGGGTAAATAGTTCAAAACCCAACAGAAAAAAATTAATAATGCATTACATAACAAGCTGAAAATTTTGTAAACTTTTGCATCATCTCAGCACCACAATGCATTAACAACCGCAACATAAAGATACAATAAAAAAGAGATAGAGTAAAAGAACAGTTGATTGTTTCATTCAGATATCAGCCTTTGTTCAAATTTAACAGATAAATTATTGGAAGAATGTGTACACGACCACCACCATTTCACACTTCATATTTACAAACTTATGACATAATGAATATAGATCATAGTTCGTATATTTCATTAGTTCATCAGTTGCTTTCGGGAACCACACTCCTAAATCATCTCTCTTCAGCATCAACATTTGATTACAAACTAATACCCTCCCAGCCATTTTGCAAGCCATAAATGACTTCTGAGTTGTCCTGACCACGATAGTGAACATGCGAACGACATATCATTCTGCTGTTAAGATTTCCGAAGACAACCTTCTGGAATTGTCCTCTTTCTCCAATCTGCTGTTTCTGCAAAACAAATTATGGAGAATTAGAGTGTGTTTCAACTTCAGCTTCAGTTGTCCAATTAAGAATCAGAGACGAACATCAAGTCGTGACAACACAAACGAAGAAAAAATCAGAGGGAAGCAGTTAATTGTTACGCTCTATAATCAAGTGCTTAATTTGTCTGACTAATGAAGAAGGTCAAACCTCTCTAAAGGCAAAGTCAATTTCTTTTTCCTTGTCTTTTCTTTTTCCAAATAGGGTCAAAGTAGCAACCAGTTTTGCCGAAGCTTATTCTTCAAAGGTCAATCCTAGCGCCCAGTTTCATTACATTCTATTTAATATAATAGGTGGGCTTACCAAGAATATTGGGCTTACAACATCATACCAAGCAACCAATACAGAAGATGCTATGTCAGCGGTCATACAAGCTATTGCCTATCCACTGTAAATTAGGTTGAGTTCAATCTAAATCAATTAGGTAGCTGTTAAAGTCTATATTTTCTTATGCAAATCAGGGACCAAGGAGATGGATAGCCAAATTTTAGTTTCTCAAATGGGTCCAGTGTATATTTCAGCACTAAGTGTTAGATAACAAACAGCAGATAGCCAATGGAGACTATTGTCATTCACTCTATATATATATATAAACAAAACACATGGATATTCGTATCTAACAATTCGGTGTCCTCCTGTGATCAAAAGAGAACCTTGATAAAAACAATATATAGGATTACTGAGCTTATTAAAACAGACCTACATATGTAACCATAGGACTTGTATCAATTATGAACGTGTCACATTATCATGCCAATATGTAAAACCCAAGAAATACCAATAAATACACACTGATATTGTGATACACAAATAAACACGAGGATGCTATTAGGAAAACAATGATATACTGAAAAATATGCGTTAAATTATGAAAGACTTTACATTTATTGATACTGAGAAGAGTTACAAAATACAATTACATAAAGGTTATGAGCAATCCCCTCCTCATATAGACCCATAAAAGACCAAATCATATTCAAACTATGACTCGTAATACTACTAGGACTACATAAAATTTCAAATCCTATTAAGACTAAATAACTAAACAATTACTAATTAATTAATTACTAATATATCTAACATTGATAGGTAGTAAAAAATGCATAATTGTCATTACATTTAATATCACATTTTCATATTTATTCTTATAATCATGCACTATTACTAATATTTTGTTATTTAATATGTGCAGGCCTTGAGTGTTATTTAAATAAAGAATAAAAGCCTAAATAAAGCCCAAAAGCCCATGTCCAAGCCCAAGTGCAAAAGTGCAATTACCAAATGTCAAAAGTGCAAATACAAAGTGCAAATGTTGCAAATACTAAAAAGAGGGAAGGGATAGACTTCTATTCAACCCTAAATGCTTGCTGGATGAGGATAAATAGAGTGTAAGGATGAAATTCGTTTTGGAAGAGACAAATTAAAGAGTAGAGATGCCAGATCTAAACGGATAGGCCCATATGGACGGACCAGAGGAGGCCACGCGCGAAAGCGCGTGGCCAGGGATAAGACTGTGGCCGCGGAAACGCGGCCCAAGCCGCGTTTCCGCGGCAATATGGATGAGGCTGAATACCAGATCTCGTGGCTGAGTTTCACCGGGACTCTACTTCCTCCAGAGCCTATAAATACCCCAGCAGACGCAACAGAGAGGGCCATCCAGAGACGAGGAGATTATGGTTTTCTTAGCTTTCTCTTTAAAATTTCTGCAATTGTAATTTCGTTTTGAGCATATGGTAGAGAAGAAGGAGCATTGTATTTGGAAGATATTTTCGAATAAAGGTTACCTCTTTGCCATCTAAATTATTGTCTTTTAATTTCGTTTCTTTGCGATCTTTCTCTGTTTTGTTTTTCTTTATTTCGCAATTCTTCTTATTAAACAAAATAAAAAAAATAAAAACATTGAAAATATAAAAAAAAAAGATGATGAACTAATTCTTAAGTGTGTTTGCTGAATTCTTAAACAACCCTAGAGCAGTTAGGAATTGAATGGATTGATAACAATTTTTAGAAACCCTAGGTTTAAGACAGATTGCTTGAAGATTAAATTGATGACTAGTTTTCTAATCTAGCTTACACCTTTAAATAATTCTTCACACTTCATGCTTAAGTACTTTGACAGCGTAACTTTAAGGTAAAGCTTTTCTTACGCTGTACTTAGAAGTTAGGATGAACACTTGTTGGATTTTTAGGAGTGCGAACTAGTAAGATTCTAAGATCTATTTCTCTTACTTGCATCTTCTCTAATAAACCTAGGATCGATTTCATGTGTTTCAAGATGATATTCAATGTCCTTAACTTGCACTATGGGTTGTGGTAGAAGATCAGTAAAACCGCATCTCTCTCTCATCATATATTTCAAATCTAATCTCTCTTGTCTTATTTCAAGGATACAGAGAAATCGTCCGAAAAGCTTGCATCGCATCCTTCCCTGTGGATCGACCCGCTTTGGCCCTTGCTGCAGCGGATAGCATTGAGACAGAATTCTAACTCTTAATCTTTTTCTTTTCAATTTCTCATTTTCAATCAAAATTTTGGCGCCGTTGCCGGGGAAGGAACGGCACGATTTTCTCAAAAACTAACTCGTTTATTCTTTCTTTTTGCAGGTTCAGAGAACAAGAAAACTAACAACAGCAAGGACATATAGCAACTCTGTGCCTCTGCCCTCGAAGCAACAGGGCCTACTACAGAGCCGCGCAAACGTGGCAAAAGCTGCGTTTCCGCGGCCTGAGTAGTTCACTACTCACCCTGTTTTCTGCAGGTTGCTGCAACTTGCAAATCTGATTTACTGCTCTGTTACAATTTTCTCTGTGATAAACCTGCACACTGCTAATTAATTAATAGTAACCCATTTGTTGAAAAAAAAAAAAATAGACTCTTGCATCTTAGGCACGTGTCTATTTAATTTTTTTTATTCTGTTGAAGAGTGCTGGCGACAAGGTACGTTTGCATTGCATATAGATTAGGAAACACTCTTGGCTGATTAGCTTTTTACTTGCTTTTTGAGTGATTACTTATCTACTGCTTTACACGTACACAAAAAAATTCTAAGGGCAAAACCCATTAACAAGATAAGGTGGGGATTTCATCACCCTTCCTTGGCCCACAAATCATCTCCGTCACACTCACAACCCTAACCTTAAGTAAAAATTGACTAGACGTTGGCCCTAGGTTAACTCGGACTCACTAGGAGATTGGCCGAAGGAGGAAAGTTGTTCGAAATTAACTCTTGCCAAATCGGTGTCTAGACAGGGGATTGACGGCCGAAAGCCCGAAGATCGTGGTTATTCAATTAAGGAACGTCTTTGACAAAAAACCTCCCACCGGTCTTGCCACCTACCTGGCCGATTAACTTGTGGTTAAGGTCGGCAATAGACCTCCTAGGGACAGTCTAAAGTTAGGAGTCATCTAGATCAAGGCTTACCCTAGAATAAGAATTTTGATTGTTTTTCTTTTTTTTATTGATTGGGTGAACTTGTTTGCTAATTGTGCATGTCCGCTTGGTCGAGAGACCCACTTACATCCAGGCTAACTAGAACTAGTTCACCACCCGAGCAAAGCCCGACTCACACATGGCACAACCACTGTCACTCCAAGATATGTTCTATCCTATTAGGACCTCTTCCTTCTTGCATCAAGTTAACTGATGAAGGTGTTGACCAATTTGAGCTCAAGCCACAATACATCAACACTCTTCCTAAATTTCATGGACTTGAATCCGAGGATGCATACTTCTTCATAAGGGAATTTGAAGAGGTATGTCTCATGATGAAGATACCCAAGTTAGGAGAAGATGCCATCAAACTACGGTTTGTCCCCTTTGCTTTGAAAGACTTAGCAAAGAAATGGCTCTACAGTCTAGAGGCCGGTTCAATATCTTCTTGGGATAATTTCGTTAAGGCCTTCTTAAAGAAATTTTATCCCGTCCACAAGACTGCACTGATTAGGAAGAGCATCTTACAGTTTAAGCAAACAGCCAATGAACCTTTTTGGAAATATTTCGAACGTTTTAAGGACCTCCTTGCCCATGCCCTCACCATGGGATAGAGAAATAGCGACTTTGCCAAGTTCTATATGATGGATTAGGATATCAAACTAAAACGCTGTTAGAATCCATGTGCCAAGGAGGATTTCTAAAAAAAGAACGAAAATGAAGGATGGTTATTATATGAAGAATTAGCTGATAATACCATCCAATAAGAACCAACTCCGGAAAAATTTAGGACTAATGACCCTACTTCTTCTAAAGGAGGTATCCATTCCATTGAGGCCAACATAGCTACCGATGCTAAGTTAGCTGCTGTGATGCGAAGACTAGAAGCTCTTGAAACTAAAGAACCAGTCTCTGTGAACCAAGTCAGCCCAACAACCTCGGCGGGCTTGTACTTATTGTCAAGATATGAACCATGTGTTCGAGGAATGTCCCGTCTTTATCGCGCATCAAAGCTTGCCTGAACATATGAGTGCGGCTTTCACAAGGCCCGCCAACAATCCATATTCGCCCACCTACAATCCCGGTTGGAGAAATCATCCCAATTTTTCATGGGGCCCAAGCAATAATGATCAAACTAGGCCCAAATTCTCCAACAATTTTCAAAATCCGCCCTATCAACAAAATCTCCCTAGTCAAAATCCTCCACCCTCTTTCCAATATTCACAAATGGAAATAAGGCTCTCCAACATGGAAAGAAAGGTGGACACTCTAGTTAAAAGCCATGACTCGCTGGCTCAAGTCTTGACCAGGATAGAGATCCAAATGAATCAACAAGAAAGACAAAGGGGAACTCTAACAAGTCAGCCATTGCCAAACCCTAGGAATCCTAGGCAAGCCAATGAGGCTCAAGACCAAACCCCTGTAACTTGGTTCATACACTAAGATCAGGGAAACAAGTTGATAATCACGTATCCATGCCACCGGGCCCATCCCAGTTGTCCATTCCATCTAGTTCCACTCCATCTCCGCAAAGCTCCAATGAAACTGAAGTTGAGAAATCAGCAGGACAGGTGCACCAGCCTATAGCCCCATTTTCAAATAGGCTAAGGAGTAATAATAATGCACATATGGAGAAACTACTCGAGGTATTCAATCAGGTTAGGCTCAATATACCACTTCTTGATGCAATCCAACAGGTCCCTAGTTATGCCAAATTCCTTAAGGACATGTGCACCAAGAAAAGAAAGACAAATGTGCCTAAGAAGGTTTTTCTAGCCACTAACATTAGTGAGCTATTGTCAAACCAGATCCCAGTCAAGTACAAGGACCCTGGTTGTCCCACCATTTCTTGCACAATAGGCCGAGCTGAAATCAATCGAGCACTCCTCGATTTAGGAGCTAGCATTAATGTGCTGCCTTTCTCCGTATATCAACTTGGATTAGGTGAACTCAACCCAACCCAAGTTACAATTCAATTGGCTGATCGCTCAATCAAAGTTCCTAAGGGAGAGATCAATGATGTCCTCATACGGGTGGGAGAATTCATTTACCCAGTCGATTTCATTGTTTTAGAGACACAATATGTGTCTAATCCTAGGTCCCAAACTCACGTCATCTTAGGACGACCGTTCCTAGCAACCGCGAATGCAATCATAAATTGTAGAAACGGATCCATGAGATTGACTTTTGGGGATATGACCAAGGAAGTCAATGTTTTCAACTTAGGTAAGCATCCCTACGACATGACCGACCAACCCTTTGAGGTTAACTTCATTGAAAACATGACGAGTGAGCACAATGAGGAGATCACACTAGAGTCAGAGGAAGAGGAAAAGTTAGAATCAAGTGATCTCAACCTTAATGAGATTAAATGGGCAGCAAATCCAAGTTCTATAGAGATGGAAAAGTCAAGCTTAACACCTCCACCCATCGAGCCACCTCCTTCATTGGAGTTAAAGGCCTTGCCTAAACATCTTAAGTACGCCTACCTAGGTGAACAAGAGACGTTACCGGTCATAGTTGCATCCAATTTGACTAATAGGTAAGAGGAAGACCTACTGGCAACCCTTAGGAGACATAGGGAAGCCATTGGTTGGACTATGGCAGATATCAAGGGACTGAGCCCTACGATAGTCCAGCATCGAATCCATCTAGAGGAAGGAGTTAAACCGAAGAGGGATCCACAGCGTAGGCTAAACCCACTCATGCGAGAGGCTGTACAAGCTGAAATAGTGAAACTGTTAGATAATGGGATCATTTATCCCATTTCCGATAGCAAATGGGTTAGCCCAATGCATGTGGTCCCTAAGAAGTCCAACTTTACTGTGGTAGAAAACGACAAGCATGAGTTAATGCAAACACGATTGCCTACCAAGGTTCGAGTATGCATAGACTATCGCAAGTTGAACGCCGCCACTAGGAAAGATCATTTTCCTCTCCCATTTATCGACCAAATGCTGGAACGATTAGCCGGTCATGAGTATTACTGTTTCTTGGACGGTTATTCAGGGTATAACCAAATCCCTATAGCCCCGGAGGACCAAGAAAAGACAACGTTCACGTGCCTATTTGGGACATTTGCCTATCGTCGAATGCCTTTCGGCCTATGTAATGCCCCCGCCACATTCCAACGTTGTATGTTAAGCCTTTTTTCTGATATGGTCGAGCGCTTCTTAGAGATTTTCATGGACGACTTCTCCGTCTATGGAATTCATTTGACCAATGTCTCCATCACTTGGAGCTAGTGCTGAATAGGTGCACTGAAAAGAACTTGACCCTCAATTGGGAAAAGTGCCACTTCATGGTGCAGCATGGGATTGTCCTAGGTCATGAGATATCTAGGGAAGGGATCAAAGTAGACAAGGCTAAGGTGGAGATCATAGCCAAACTTCCAATTCCACGATGCGTGAAGGACATTCGGTCTTTCTTAGGACACGCTGGGTTTTACCGTAGGTTCATTAAGGATTTTAGCAAAATTGCTAGACCCCTTACAAACCTTCTAGCTAAAGACGTGTCATTCATCTTTGATGATAGGTGTAATAGTGCGTGGGAGAAGTTGAAAGTGGAACTTATCTCTGCACCTATCATCTCACCTCCGGACTGGTCCAAACCTTTTGAGATCATGTGCGATGCCTCAGATTTTGCGATAGGCGCTGTCTTAGGACAGCGTAAGGATAACAAGCAGCACGTGATCTATTATTCGAGTAGGACACTCAATGACGCCCAAATGAACTATACTACTACTACTACCGAGAAGGAATTCTTGGCAGTAGTGTTCGCTTCGGAGAAATTCCGCCGATACCTACTTGGGACCAAGACCACGATTTTCACCGACCATTCTGCACTTCGATACCTAATGCTAAAAAAAGATGTGAAGACCCGACTCATTCGTTGGATCCTTCTCCTTCAAGAATTTGATCTCGAAATTCGAGATAAAAAAGGTGTTGAAAATGTTGTCGCAGACCATCTCTCTCGTGTGCCAAACGCACCTTCCGACGAACTGCCCATCAATGACAATTCCCCGATGAACAACTTCTAGCCATCTCTAAGGAACCATGGTTTGCCGACATATTAAATTACTTAGTCACAAACCAACACCACCTAATTGGTCAAAACAGGATAGATACCGATTCTTGTCTCAAGTCCGGTATTACATATGGGAAGATCCATACCTTTTCAAATATTGAAGCACCAAATTATTAGGAGATGTGTCCCGATGAGGAAACTAGAAGCGTTCTAGCCTTTTGTCATGAATTTGCTTGCGGTGGACACTTTGATCCCCGCAAAACTGCCGAAAAGATCCTACAAAGTGGCTTTTATTGGCCAACTTGTTTAAAGACGCATTCGAATTTTGCAAAACGTGCACAAGATGTCAAATGATAGGAAAAATTTCCAAACGAAATATGATGCCCTAAATCCAATTCTAGAAGTAGAACTTTTCGATGTCTGGGTCATTGATTTTATGGGACCCTTCCCTAACTCGTTTGGGCACCAATACATCTTATTGGCCGTAGATTACGTATCAAAATGGGTTGAAGCCGTCCCTTGCAAGACAAACGACAACAAAGTTGTTGTCAAATTCTTGAAAGAAAACATCATCTCGCGCTTTGGAACCCCTCGTGCCATAATTAGTGACAATGGTACACATTTTTGTAATCGAACTTTGAAGCTCTTATGCGAAAATACGCCATAACTCACAAGTTATCTACGCCCTACCATCCTCAAACTAGTGGACAGATAAAAGTTTTCAATAGGCAAGTCAAGCTTATCTTGGAGAAAACTGTGAATCAGAATAGGAAGGACTGGTCCACCAAATTGGTGGATGCCCTATGGGCATATAGGACTGCCTTTAAGACGATTCTAGGAATGTCTCCCTACAGACTAGTCTTTGGAAAGCTTGCCACCTTCCTGTTGAGCTAGAGCACCGGGCCTTATGGGCAATTAAGCAGCTGAATTTCGATCTAGATAAGGCTGGTGAGCTTCGAAAATTGCAAATTTCTGAACTAGAGGAATTGAGGAACGAAGCATATGACAATGCGAAAATTGCGAAGGATAGGGTTAAGTTTTTTCATGATAAGTTCATCACAAAGAAAAACTTTTGTCCAAGGACAAAAAGTGTTACTCTATAACTCTAGACTTCATCTCTTTCCCGGCAAGTTAAAATCAAGATGGACAGGGCCTTCATTGTTAAGACTGTGTTTTCACATGGAGCCATAGAGATCTATGACCAAAAAATGGCAGCACATTCAAGGTAAATGGTCAACGTCTTAAAATCTTTTTGGAATCAGTTCCGGAAGTAAAAAGCAGTCATCGGTCTTTTGACCAATGTATCGGTAACTCTATCTCTCTGCCAATTCATGCATCCATGCATTTCATTCATACATTGGGGACAATGCATGAGACAAGTGGGGGAGAAGGGTATGTAAAGTAATAAAAAAAAATTAAAAATTAAAATATATATATATATAATTTATTCTTTTCTCTTTATTTGTTTTAACAAAAAAATTTATAAAAAGGACAATATTCTGACTTATTCTTTGAAAGAAATCTAAGTTAGTTTTAAGAATTAGGAAAATCATGATTAAGATTCTAAAAACTTGGTCAAAATAAATAAATTGTTTAATTTTTAGGTATAGGAGAAGAAATTGAATAAGTAATTAGTCTTGATTTTTACCTTAATGAAATGTGCATACCTAATGCATATCTAGGATTCTAAGACAAAGACCCTTGTGCCTCATAAAAAAAATTTAAAAAATTAATTAAAAATATCACTAATTAAGCTGGATACATGTGCCTCAAGAAGCAGAAGTATTCACGCCTAAAGGTGAGTTTATAAATAAGCGTCCTTAGTTTTGTGGCCTAGTTCACTTGAATTTGAGTCCGAGGGGTGTTTTCTCACTCGGTGCCCTAAAACCAACTAGTTTGGGAGTCACCGACTTTAAGTTCGCTACATGGGTGGATTAGAAAGCCTAAGAAAACTAAGAAATATTATTAACACATCTAATAGTCAATTAGTTGGGTATGAGGGCCTCAAGAAGCCTTGATACTTACACGAAAGAAAATTAGATGAGTTATACATATTAAAAAAAAGAAGAAAAACTAATCATAATAATAATAAAGAGGCATGAGAGTCCAAGTTAAGGAAGTCCTAGATTTTCAAGGGAGCATATGACTTTTGATAACGAAAAAGACTATACAAAAATTCAATTTTGATCCTTACCTAAAATGGATAACAATTTACTTTATAAAGACTAAGTTTAAGAATGAATAAAAATGATAATCTCTAAAACTTATAGACTACTTAGTCTCTTCAAACGTATTTCAAATATTTTCCTTTTTATGGATTTTGTGGGTGTAATCCGCTAAAAACCCTCACGAGACAACACTCGTCCTCTAGGGTAACCTAGGGGTTTAACGGCTTGTTGCACATGCTAAGTGCAACCGTGATTCCTACGAAAATGAGTTAGATTAGTTTTTCTTTTTCTTTTTGATTTTTACTCGAGGACGAGCAAAAAGATAAGTGTGGAGGTGTGATAGGTAGTAAAAAATGCATAATTGTCATTACATTTACTATCACATTTTCATATTTATTCCTATAATCATGCACTATTACTAATATTTTGTTATTTAATATGTGCAGGCCTTGAGTGTTTATTTAAATAAAGAATAAAAGCCTAAATGAAGCCCAAAAGCCCATGTCCAAGCCCATGTCCAAGCCCAAGTGCAAAAGTGCAATTACCAAATGTCAAAAGTGCAAATACAAAGTGCAAATGTTGCAAATACTAAAAAGAGGGAAGGGATAGACTTCTATTCAACCCTAAATGCTTGCTGGATGAGGATAAATAGAGTGCAAGGATGAAATTCGTTTTGGAAGAGATTCGGATTTAGGATAACTTGCTTCCCAAGTTATCCCGAAATTTCAAATTAAAGAGTCGAGATGCCAGATCTAAACGGATAGGCCCAGATGGACGGACCAGAGGAGGCCACGCGCGAAAGCGCGTGGCCAGGGATAAGACTGTGGCCGCGGAAACGCGGCCCAAGCCGCGTTTCCGCGGCAATATAGATGAGGCTGAATACCAGATCTCGTGACTGAGTTTCACCGGGACTCTACTTCCTCCAGAGCCTATAAATACCCCTGCAGACGCAACAGAGAGGGCCATCCAGAGACGAGGAGATTATGGTTTTCTTTAGCTTTCTCTTTAAAATTTCTGCAATTGTAATTTCGTTTTGAGCATATGGTAGAGAGAAGAAGGAGCATTGTATTTGGAAGATATTTTCGAATAAAGGTTACCTCTTTGCCATCTAAATTATTGTCTTTTAATTTCATTTTTCTTTGCGATCTTTCTCTTTGTTTTGTTTTTCTTTATTTCGCAATTCTTCTTATTAAACAAAATAAAAAAAATAAAAACATTGAAAATATAAAAAAAAGATGATGAACTAATTCTTAAGTGTGGTTTGCTGAATTCTTAAACAACCCTAGAGCAGTTAGGAATTGAAGGGATAGATAACAATTTTTAGAAACCCTAGGTTTAAGACAGATTGCTTGAAGATTAAATTGATGATTAGTTTTCTAATCTAGGTTACACCTTTAAATAATTCTTCACACTTCATGCTTAAGTACTTTGACAGCGTAACTTTAAGGTAAAGCTTTTCTTACGCTGTACTTAGAAGTTAAGATGAACACTTGTTGGATTTTTAGGAGTGCGAACTAGTAAGATTCTAAGATCTATTTCTCTTACTTGCATCTTCTCTAATAAACCTAGGATCGATTTCATGTGTTTCAAGATGATATTCAATGTCCTTAACTTGCACTATGGGTTGTGGTAGAAGATCAGTAAAACCGCATCTCTCTCATCATATATTTCAAATCTAATCTCTCTTTTGTCTTATTTCAAAGATACAGAGAAATCGTCCGAAAAGCTTGCATCGCATCCTTCCCTGTGGATCGACCCGCTTTGGCCCTTGCTGCAGCGGATAGCATTGAGACTGAGAATTCTAACTCTAATCTTTTTCTTTTCAATTTCTCATTTTCAATCAAACATCCCCCCTCAAATTCAAAATCATATGACCTCGAGAGTTTGCCTAACAAAACTAATAAATAAAACTAACACTACTAAATTACTAAGGCCAGTGCCTTGCAACTGAATTCCTAATGCTGAAATATTTATTTTGGATGCAGATACTAAATTGTTGATGCTCATACCTAACTGAAAGAAACCAAACTAAACAAACTCAAATGGTTCTCCCTTGAAACCTTAAACAATCCCCTTGAAATCCAAAACAATCCTCCTATGAGAACTAAATCCTCCTCAGAGAAGACAAACAACCTCAGACGATCCACCTTTATGATCTCAAACGAACGCTGACGCTCCTCCCTTGGGATCTCAAATGAATGCAGATGGTCCTCCCTTATGATCTCAAACAAACTCCAACAATTCTCCCTTGAGATCCCAAGCGAGCCCAAACGATCCTCCCTTGGGATCTCAAACTCTCAAACAGACTTAGACGATTCTCCCTTGAGATCTCAAATAAACTCAAATGATCCTCTTCTGAGACCTGACACAAATGTCAAATGCAAATTATCTAAGCGAGTTGTCGAAAAATCAAAACATAATCTCAAACTATCTCTCTCTTATCTGTAAAAGTTGCAAGACCGAAAATCAAACCGAACCGAAAGAAGGATCTTACTCTTCCACTGCGTGACTAGATGCATACCAACTTCAAACAAAAGATCTCAAAACCAAAATACTAAACAAAACATCATCCCGAAAGTGCTGAAATCAGGCCTTAAATCGTCAATTCTAAAACCAGTCTACGCAAAATCTACTCCAAACAGTAGAATATGCCAAATTTACTTCCACCATTGCGTTCAGAACGCCCAGAAACCTTGTAATCAACTCCAAGATCATCAAAAATAGCCTTCGAAACACTAAGTTCTGTCCAATCAACTTCAGCCATTAGATTAACAGAATTACAATCAACAGCCTCAGTGTTTGCTATTTGTTGTGCTGCCTTACACCTGATCCTCCCAGTCAAACTGATCCCCTTTCATGTAGTTCACTGTTTCAAGCAGATAACGACCCACATCACCAACCAATTTGCGATCGTATCAATAACATATCGCGAGCTGAAGAACAAAGACTCTTTATCTTCAGGCAAAACAGATTTTTAATCAGAATCCAATCAGATTTCTAATCCGTGTCACAATCAAATTGCAATCTTCCAACAGGTGAGAAAGGAAATAGATCAAACAAAACTCAAGTTCTTGTGAATTTTGAACCAGATAGATGCATAAGATTGAAAGTCATGTCTGCAAATTTGAACGTGATTCGATTTCTGATTTTGATTCAATATCTGTTCACAATCTTTAATCTTGAATTAGAGAAAAGAGAATAGGCCAATTTCAGTTTGCAAGTGGATTTGGTGACCAGATTTGCTAATGAAGAAAACTGTGGAGATCAAATCCTAACAGCAATCAGACTTCTAATAGGAATTGAAACAGAACAGAAATCATGAATCAAGAACTTGTACGTGAACTGAATTTGAACTTATGATCTCATAAAAGAAGAAACTGAACTTGTGATTTCTTCTGAGAATTTGCAGATGACAAAACACAGGGAACTTGCGAGAACAAGCAAATTCTAAAGAAGTTTCGAAAACAAAATTTGAGCAGAATCAGAGACTAATTATCAAGTTGGTCTACAAAATAGTGTCATGAATCATAATTGAAAGAATTGAATGAAACTAAAGTTGCCGAAAATCTCTAAGTCCGAGATAAAAAAAATAAAAAGTGGAACAAAGAGAAACTAAGATCACTAACAATTCAAATTCAGACAAAGATGCTCATGATAGATTGCCAAAGAACAGCGAATGGCAAAACTAATGAGAACTAAAAGAATTAAAATCAAAATGCAAAGAAGGTCCAAAAGAAAATCCTTAAACCTAATGCTCTTACTGTTCATCGTGAACAAGATCTTGGTGGTACTATTCATGTGAATAATAACACCTTTTTTTTAAAAGAGATCTGAACTCAAATGAGATCTAAGGAAAAGGGAAAGAAAGAAGATGAAAAAAAGAAGAAGATTTCTTTGATCATGCTCATGATAGCGAAGTTGCAAAGGATCGAAAACCCTAGATCTCTGATACCACGTTAAACTATGAATGACTACATATTTATTGATGTTGAGAAGAGTTACAAAAATACAATTACATAAAAGTCATGAGTAACCCCTCCTTATATAGTACCCATACAAAATCAAATCATATTCAAACTATGACTTGTAATACTACTAGGACTATATAACATTCCAAATCCTATTAAGACTCGATAACTAAACTATTACTAATTAATTAATTACCTAATATATCTAACAATATGTAAATACAGTATGCCATGTGATACATGCATAATAACCAAACAACATGAAGTGAATTTTCATTAATTTGTCGCCTAATAAGAAGTCTGTTAAGAAAATTCCCATGCACAGGTATTGAAAAAGCTCAAAAGATTAAGAATAGCTTGAAGAATATTCTGACATTCTTCCACAATAACTAGTTTATAAGGCGCAGAATTTACTCATTAAAATGAGATTGAGCACATTTTAAGCATCCGTTGTGCTTTGGTCACTTTAATGATGGCAAAAGCAAAAGGATGGTTAGAAAGGAAATGAAACATTGCAACTGCAACCGGCGATCATTCGCTTTCTTTGCCATTATTATCAGACAAGCAATATGAGACAAACAACTTTGTAGGATTAGCATGCTGAGAAGGGCCAGTCCGGGGAAATCCAATGCCCTGAGCAAAATTCTCAAGTATGCCCCTAAACTTTGAGTAATCTTTTCTTCATTTTTCTTTTTTAATTTTTTTAATATCTGGCGGGTGATTTGCTAAACATTATTTAGCTTGTATAACACAAGCAATAACATCAAAATTCTTAACAATCTAACACATAAAGCTAGAATCCATAGCAATACAATCAACAATCAAATATGGAATAATATTGAACTTTAAGAATTTAACTAAATAACTAATACATAATGAATAATTAGACCTAATTTTGAGATTCTTTTTTTCAACTTCAAACTTCCTTGTTCCAATTGATTAAGTAGCAACAAACTTCAAAAAAAATAATATTACATAGTTAAGTCATCCTAAAAATTAATATAAGCCAACAAATATGTCTAAAAATTAATATAACCATCTAATGATCGGATCATGTAAATCTAAAATGCAGTCACTACCCAAAAGGAGGTGGAAAAAATAATACATAAATTACATTTATACTAAAAAAAGCCAACTGAATCAACTAATCCTCACTTCTATTTTGATTGGACGCCTGTACTCTGCCGGGACGCCTGGACGTCCGGTCTGGCTTGCTGGACTCTGTCGGGATGATTGGACTCGGCGGGGACGCATGGACAGTGGAAGCATAATATTTAACTCATGAAGAACATGCATCAAAAAAAACTATCAATGGGAGATGCTACTATTTTTTGTCAAGCACTGTGCAAAGATGCTTCACAAAGAACTTGTGAATATTTAGATTTTAAGCATCAAATATCTTGTCTTTTCAGGGGAAAAAGATAAAATAAAAATGTGGCTACCTGGCATCAAACTATCTATTGTGGGGATTTATATGCCCTTGCCATTTTTTCTTATTCATCATACAAAATAGTTACAAAATAATATAAACAAACTCTAAAATAAATAATAAATAACTATATCCCAAAGAAATATGTGTGGGGTATGCGGTAGGTGGACTGGAAGGTTCATGGCTGGACCTGGAAGGGGGAGAGGGGGGAGGGGGGAAGAGAGAGAGAGAGAGAGAGCAGATTGGGTCATGGGAAAGTGGAAGAGGCGGGTTGGGTCTGGAGAGAGAGAGCGAGAGAGAAGAGTTTGGGTCCTGGGAAAGTGGAAGAGGCGGGTGTTGGTGAGGTATGGCCTATAGGAAATGGAAGAGGCTGCATGCTTACTGCATTGCATGTGCACAGCAGCATAGTGCATATCTGCATATGCCTCTTTTCAGTTTTTTTTAATACCCTATAGCATGTAAAAAATTTGGGCCCCTTAATTTTTTAGGTCGTGGGCAGTCGCCCTAGGCCAGGGTCGGCCCTGATGCTAAGCCTAATGCAACACCATACCTATGGATTTCATAACTATAGTCCTATACCCAACTGGTACTCTGAACTCTGAGCAAAATTGCATTCTAAGTGATCAAACCCATAACTCAGCTTCTCTCTAATTCTCATATCACATATAGTGCTTTAGATTACCGCCTCAGATCCTCACCTTAGGGGAGGCACAGGACCTTAAGCCTGAAATAACATGCAACCCAGTAGCTGGTATTGAACAAAATTGGAATAATGCTCCTATCGAGCATGAAATACTCAGAATTAGAATCAAGGTTTGAAATATCGCCTAATATTAATATTGCCAATACGACCTGCTATGATTAAGACGATACAGATATTGACCAAGAAAAAATAGTTGATAAACGATCAACATTGCCGATTCTGGTATCAAAAACCTACATCCTATACCGATACCGACATTTCAACCCTGGTAAGAATGAGTCAAACTTTTCTATACCGAGATTTCAAACCTTGGTAAGAATGCGTCAAACTTCTCTGCATCCAATATTGATACCAAGATTTCAACCCTTGGCAAGAATGTGTCAAACTTTTCAGGTCATACTCCTCTAAAAGGCAATGCATTGCATCAATAAGCTTAGCACTAATCAACTTATCCTGAGACCACCTGCTGATGTCTCTAATGAGTTTATGAACCATGAATTCTCTTTTGCTCTTAATTCACTAGGTACAACATAAAACACATTTTTTTATAAACACCATGCATTTCTTACAAGAAAAGAAAAGATATAATACCTTAGTTTAAAAACCAGTGAGCAAGACAATAGATGTCGTTGATGCATATAAGGTGCACATCCTTCACAAAAGAAGGGCAAAAAAAGACTCTTAGTCCAGATTTTGCTCGAGAAATGAATGATGAGCCCACTCATTTTGTAATACCAAGATTTCAACCCTGGTAAGAATGCGTCAAACTTTTCAGGTCATACTCCTCTGAAAGGCAATGCATTGTATCAATAAGCTTAACACTACAATCAACTTATCCTGAAGACCATCTGCTGATGTCTCTAATGAGTTTATGGACCATGAATTCTCTTTTGCTCTTAATTCACTAGGTACAACATAAAAAACATTTTTTGTATAACACCACGCATTTCTTGCAAGAAAAGAAAAGATATAGTACCTTAGTTTAAAAAACAGTGAGCAAGACGTTGTCACGATGTATAAAAGGTGCATCTCCTTCACAAAAGAAGGGCAAATAAGGGACTCTTAGTCCAGATTCTGCTTGAGAAATGAATGACGAGCCCACCCATTTTGTAACTGTAGGCACCTAGGGTAAATAGAGACGCAAGATATTTCGACATTGGGGAGATGGCAGACGTCTCTTGCATCTCTGCTCGCCTCATCACCGACTCTTAAAAAATGTTTGGGTTGGGGATCCAGTTCTCAAGAAGCATGTCGAAAGAGTCCCTCTTAACCCCTATTTTGTATAGGAGATACCCATTTTTCAAGGTTGCCCATCTGAAGATTTTATTTTCTGATTTAAAAGCAAGATGATATTTTTTTTCCTTTTCTATAAGAACCCATTATATTCGATAAAATTGTCTATGATATGTCGTGCTCGTTCAACATGACACCTAATGAAGTGCGAGTGCAAGTGAATTACAGCTTTGAAACTCATTCAAGACGTCACTTTCAGATGAACACATTGTAACAGAAAGCTGATTATATCATATATCATGCTCCAGCTCTCAGAGAAGTATAAAATGTACAACAAACCGGAATTTTTGAATTCCTATGTGCTCGATGGCAGCATTATTAAGAGTGATGATGTTCAACCCTAGCAAAGAGAAGCAATTTGTTGTGTCCCGTCATGAGTTTGTAGCTTGCCCTGTTCTGAATAATGTAAGGATCTAAGGTAGTTTGCAATGCCCAAGGCAACACGAGCTCTCATGACGGGACACGACAAATTGGAAGTCCAATTTGAGTTGTGAATAGTTTCTAAAAACCAATGTTTTAAAGAAGTCCTAGACCACCTAATTGGAAGTGAGCCCAAGCACGCTCTTATAGGACAGGGAGTCCCCATACACGGGTCGGGGCACCTAGGCCTCATTATTGGTTTTGGTCCCACAGAGGCAGGTCTCCATTAAACAGGTTTAGAAATTAGGGTTGGACCCATTTATTCACTCCAACTATATAAAGATCACTCTACTGACACACAATTCTGTGTCTGTGAATGTAAATAGGTGTGGATGTGCTTGTTCTTTGACATTAGATCTATCTCCATCTTCCCAAACCCTAGCACTCCAGTCCTAAAACCCACACCCCATTTTCTCCACCTTCCAACAAAGTTCGCATGTGCCTAATATCAACTTGAGTGCCAACAAAGTATTGTGTCTTATTTGCATTTTTGACCTTCATTTCCTCTTTTCCCTTCTCCTATTTCTCTCTCTCCTTTGTTATCCATTCTGTTGTTGCTGCTGCTGTTATCCATTCGCAATCAGATTTCTCTTTAAATTTAGTTTGTTAGATCATAGGCTGTACATGATTTAATTTGTTGTTACAATAACCTAAAGCTTTTATTGGTAAGAAACTGGCAACTGCACCATAATGAGGAAAGTTTCCAACTTTGAATCTATCAGCTTTGACCATTAATGAAAATATTTTGGAAAAGCAACAGAACTAACCTATAACTTATCTCGAAAACAGAACTACCTGTAACTATGAAGAAACATGAGGGACTCAGAGGGAAAAAAAATTAAAGAGAGCAAGAATGAAGATGAAACCTGAGAGATGGATTGGAGTTATAAAATCTCGATAGGCGGTGGCGCGTCGGGGGCTTGGGCTTCACGGGCTTCTTTCGAAGGCCGCATATCTCCTGAACCAGCGGCACGTGGACCAATACCGTCTTCCAAGCTACAAACCAGCCTGCAAACAAAAAACCCAAATTGGATCGAAAAATTCGGCTTTTTGTCAATTGTTGGAGAGAATCGGGGTTTAGGGTTTGCAATACACACTGAAGAGGATTATTGAGAGGACGAAGACGACGGCGAGAAGGGGGCGAAGGAGGAAGACGGAGATGAACTCCCACCAAAACAACAGACCATTGGATTCGTAAATTCCATCGGATCCCAATCAAATTCTTTTCAATCTGATCTGATTTTTGTTCGTTTGGGTTTCTTTCAGGCGCGAGCGAGATTAAAAATATGCTGTCTGTGGGGCCCAGATCACAGTATTGTACGCTATTTAATTACCAGTAGGGGTGGCTGTCGGCGTGGGTTCACCCGCTTCGACCAGCACCGATAACTTGTTTGAGTCACATTGGCGAATATAGGACCGTGTTCGCTCAGTTATGGAGCGGGTGTAGACGAAACGACTCGTCTTGTTCACACGAGACAGTCGGATTCGTCCCGTCACGAATCACGGGACATGAAGCTTATTTTGAGAAAATTTCTCATTTAAAAATTTCATATATATATATGAGAAAAATGTATATAAGCCTGCAGCTGAGAGAACTCTGTCAGCCTGCGGTGACGTGGCTCAATATTTGTCATGCCACTAACTTGAGGCCCGCTTATAGGAAAAAGTTAAATTACTAGATACCTCTTATGAAAAGCTACTCTGTCGGTAAAAGACAGTGGATATGTATAGTTTATTATATTTTTATATTTTATGATGTTATTCAATTTTTGTGACAATTATCTTTTATAACTGCGGCCAAAATGCCAACATTTTTTTTATTAAATCACGAAACTAATTTGAATGCTTCTTTAATTTTTTTATCTGATTTGATATTTAATGATTTTTAATATAGTCGCAGTTTACTTTTTTTCGCATGTAATGTATAATGCGATGAAGGACCCGACTATGGTCGCAGTACTTAACGAGAGCGATAGTATAATTGCAGTTTACGTATTATTATATTTTTTGTTCTTCATTTCTGACTGTTGTCTGATCCTCCTATGAACTATTAAATTGGTTTTTACATATAGTATGCGATCATAGACGGCGACTATGGTCGCACTACCGCGACTATGTCGTCGCAGTACTTAACGAGAGCGATAGTATAATCGCAGTTTACGTATTATTTTATATTTTTGTTCTTCATTTCTGATTGTTGTATGATCCTCCTATGAACTATTAAATTGGTTTTTACATAGTATGCGATCCGACTATGGTCGCACTACCGCGACTATGGTCGCAGTACTTAACGAGAGCGATAGTATAATCGCAGTTTACGTATTATTTTATATTTTTTGTTCTTCATTTCTGACTGTTGTCTGATCCTCCTATGAACTATTAAATTGATTTTTATATATAGTATGCGATCATAGACTGCGACTATGGTCGCACTATCGCGACTATGGTCGCAGTACTTAACGAGAGCGATAGTATAATCGCAGTTTACGTATTATTTTATATTTTTTGTTCTTCATTTCTGACTGTTGTCTGATCCTCCTATGAACTATTAAATTGGTTTTTACATATAGTATGTGATCAT
Organism: Agave tequilana; assembly: GCA_038442645.1. Classification (NCBI taxonomy): domain Eukaryota; kingdom Viridiplantae; phylum Streptophyta; class Magnoliopsida; order Asparagales; family Asparagaceae; genus Agave; species Agave tequilana. Next base: position 8,624 of record JAVJIF010033234.1, on the reverse strand, counting down.
AGACTGCGACTATGGTCGCAGTACTTAACGAGAGCGATAGTATAATCGCAGTTTACGTATTATTTTATATTTTTTGTTCTTCATTTCTGACTGTTGTCTGATCCTCCTATGAACTATTAAATTGGTTTTTACATATAGTATGCGATCATAGATTGCGACTATGGTCGCACTACCGCGACTATGGTCGCACTACCGCGACTATGGTCGCAGTACTTAACGAGAGCGATAGTATAATCGCAGTTTACGTATTATTTTATATTTTTTGTTCTTCATTTCTAACTGTTGTCTGATCCTCCTATGAACTATTAAATTGGTTTTTACATATAGTATGCGATCATAGACTGCGACTATGGTCGCACTACCGCGACTATGGTCGCAGTACTTAACGAGAGCGATAGTATAAACGCAGTTTACGTATTATTTTATATTTTTTGTTCTTCATTTCTGACTGTTGTCTAATCCTCCTATGAACTATTAAATTGGTTTTTACATATAGTATGCGATCATAGACTGCGACTATGGTCGCAGTACCCTCGACTGCTTTTTCTTGATGAATTTTTTTTTGCTAAGTTAAATGTAATAACGGTGAATAAGTACTGATTCTATAGTCGCAGTTTACGTATGTTTTATATGTTTTGCTTATAAAGTATGAATTATTTTTACCTATTGCATGCGTAGTAGCACTACGACTATGGTCGCAGTGTTTAATAACAGCAGACGCAGTTTGATATGTAATTAAAAGAGCTTATAAGTTATATAGTGAGAAAGAGACCTTACAAAAAAAGAGAATTAAAAGCTTTTAAAGAAGACAAAATAAGGTTGAATATCAGAAGATCAGGAAATCCTAATCCTCGTCATTATCACCATCATAAGCAGATTCGTCGTCTTCATTCTTCTGCTCTTCTTGTTCATCACTTATTTCCTCATCATCTTCCTGTTTTTGAGGTTTTTTTTGTTTCACCGATAAACTCTCAGATGGATCGTTTTATCAAGCTCTTCGTCTGACCCGTTGCGGGAAAGCGAGCCTACAGCATCAGAGGACATGCTTTCATCAAGCATGTCTCCGTCAAGTGGCAGAGGAATAATGTCTTCCTCACTAACCCACATGAAATGTAACGCCCCGATCCTGGCGGATACGGAGACATTACTGCAACGTATATACGCAAGTCAGAAAGTACCTTCACGTATATACGCTAAGCATCAGTACAAGCAAGAATCAGAGTACGGAAGCAAATGGTGCATTATACATTCTAACACATGAGTACAATTACAAAGTTATCACCAGAGGTGATCCAATATTACATGAATATTATATCACTGATATGCGCAATTGCGAGATTACAAAGAGATGTACAAGTATGAACAGTAGACATGCACTCACGAGTTTATAAAAGGAAAACTCGAGAGGCACACAGGGGGCCTGGAAGGATAGAGCTCTGAACGGTCTGCTGGAGATCCACGCTACCGCTGCGCCACTCTGATCAGCAACTGGGAGAATCTACACGCTCCAAGCTCCAAGACCTGGACGTGAGGTCCAGGGGAGTCAAATGATACTCCCCAGGCGAGTGGTGCAAATGCCAAGTGGCGAAGCAGGATGAGCACAAGTGTGCATACAGGTATAGCAGGTATGAACAGGTATAACATAATTATCATAAAACAGGAAATCCGATATAAACCCGATACGAGCAAAACCGATTGTACAAGCTTAGGTCACGGCTCCATGAGACTAGTACATCGAAGGAATAATCCAAACAAGGAAACCCTCATCTATATACTTTATCTCATATCATCGTAATCCAAGCACATACAACCCGAGTTACAAATGGTCATAACAGGAACACATAACAGATATAACAGGAATAACAAGAGTCATAACAGGAACACATAACAGGCATGACAGGAGTACATAACGGGAGTCATAACAGGAATCATAACAGGAATCATGGCGGGGGTCATAACAGGAGTACATGTATAGCGGTAAAACCGAATAAAGCCAAGGACGAGCAAATCTAGTTGTATGGTTTCAGATTACGGCTCCATGAGACTAGTACATCGAAGGAATAATCCAAACAAGGAAACCCTCATCTATATACCTTTATCTCGTGTCACCATAATCCAAGTGCATACAACGGAGTAACAGGAACACATGACAGGCATAACAAGAGTACATAACGGGAGTCATAACAGGAATCATAACAGGAGTCACAACAGGCAACGTTTATTATTATTACTCGTCTGACCCATATATCTAGGTATGTGTCCAGGTGTACATCCTAACACACATACATCCATATATAAGCAAGCCGAGGGTTGTTACCGAAGCAGATGGAGAACTGATAGCACTTCTTATAGTAGTTCCCGTACACCCGGGACCAGCTTGAGGGCCCTAAGTCCCCCTAACACGCATCTTCTGTGGGCCTTAAATCCCACTAACACGAATCGTCAATATTTTATTCCATTACTATAAGCAAGGTATCATTCCGGCATCCATCACTTCCTCCCATTCCCCGTGCAAGTTGTCCTTTTTAATATTATCAGATTACGGGAATAACTGGTCATAACAGGAAATGGCCCTACAGATTCAAGAGGTGGCCCCCACAGATTCAAGAGGTGGCCCCACCGTGTGTGGTGTGGCACTTTGTTCCATGTGGCACTTTGTTCTGAGGGGATGGATTCTAGAGGTGGCCCCCACAGATTCAAGAGGTGGCCCCCACCGTGTATGGTGTGGCACTTAGTTCCATTCAGGATAACAGGTCAGGATTCCCGTAATGTGATAATCACAAGTCAAGTATTAATATAACAGGCATAACAGGAGGCAGGTAACCAATCATGTCAAGAGATTAATAATAGTCCGGTGGCAAGTCATGTCATAACAAGGGGCCTTGCTAAGTAGTAGCATGTCAGATGGTCAGGTGATATAAACAGATATAAACAGTAGCATGTAATTGACAGGTATGAAGTAATGGCATGGCAAGTGTTATCATATCAAGTAAACACATGGTAAGAGAAAAAGTAGTAAGCATAACACAGGCATGGTACATGCACAAGAATGAAGCTACCCTAATACAAGCAGTTGCAGGGCAATACATAAACATGGAAATATGAAGTGAAATACTTATCGACCCGACGAAACGGGGAAACTCAAATGGAGGCGAGAGCGAGAACACTCGCCGAAATAAGAAAGCAAGAGGATAGCGAGAACACTCGCCTAAATCACCAGAAATGCCGAAAGGTCCGAAATCCACGGAACTCGGGATGCGCCAGAATTATGGAAGGAGAGAGAGCAAAGGGAGACGCGGGTTTTGATGGTGGTGGTAGTTTTTGGAGAAGGTAAAGGAGATGGTGGAGACTTTGGGAGTTTTGAAATTTGTGGTGGTTTACATGGAGATGGAGGAGGAAGAAGATGAAGGTAAGGAGTTGGAGAGGTTGTAGTGGTTGTTGTTGTGGTGGAGATGAAGGAGGAGTTGGTGATGGTGAAGGCTTTGGTGAAGTGGTGAAGAGAATAATGAAGTGGAATGGAGAAGGAAAGGTATTTATAGGATTTGGAATTATGAAGGTGATGTAAAAATGGAAAAGAGAGGGGCTTATTTGCAAAGTGGAAGGGGGTGAGGTGTTTCTCTTGACCAATCATGGCCTGCCATGGAGAAGGGTGAGGTGGAGATATTTTGGTGGAGTGTTGGAGAAGCTTGGAGAAGCTTATGGTGGAAGCTTGGAGAAACTTAGGGTGGAAGGAAAAGGAAGCTTGTAGAAGTTTGGAGAAACTTGTAGCTTGTGGTGGAAGGAAAAGGAAAGAAAGAAAATGGAAAAGGAAAAGAAAATGGAAAAGTAAGATATTCTCTTGAAAGAGAAAATGAAAATAATGAAAGTGGCGGATTCCCGGGATTCGGTTGCGGAAATCTTTCGGGAAAATACCGAATCGTCCCGAAATCAAGTATCTCGGAACGACCCGAAATAATTATCAAAAATCAAGAATATAATTCTAAGACTCATGGTGAAATCCGTTTTAAGAAATACTTTATAGTTTTAAAACTAAAAATCCCGGAATCAATCAGCGATACTGGCCGATACCGACTCCGGTGGAATTTTCATAAATTCATAAAATCCTCAGAAAAAGTATTTAGGTAAGAAAAGTAATTCTAAGAGATAATGTCTAAAGGCTCTTCTAGAAATTCCAATCTGTTTGTAAATTAAAAATCCGGAATCGGTCAACGGTACTGGCCGACACCGGTTTTGAAGATTTTCAACTTAATCCAAGAAAATTCCAGAGAAATCATATAAAATCTAGAATATTGGAAAATGATGTTTTAAAACTGAAATTGGTCAAACCGGAATACCAGAATGCCCCAACCAAGCAATACTCTGGGATCGGGCCTTCGGTTCAGACTAAGGCTGATTCCGAGTCCACGAATCCAAATCCAAGACAAAACAATCACACTAATAATTCATAATACAAAACAAACACAGGAAGTAAATCGAAAAAATATGATTGAGAAATCTGAATACGCAGCTAAGTACGTATTCCTGGAGCGGGGTGTTACATGAAATCTTCATTATCCTCATGAATAGGAGGATCAGTTAATACATTATTTGATGTAGTGAGATAGTCAAAAGGAGTGAAGTCCAGACTGGTATCAGATTCACTAGAATATCCTGAAGAAAAAGAACCGGTAGGGGAACGATTGAAGTTGAAATCTAAGTGTTTAGAAGAAGAAGATGGGGAAGAATGATTCAAGAATGAATTATTTTAGGTATGAGATAATATATTAGTTTACAAGCATTATATAAAGGTCAATATTGTGGAAGAACATGAATAGTAATAATAATTGTTACAGGTGAGAGTTGAGTATGGTAGGAAGTGGTAAAAAAATGAAATATTTAATTGAAGATTTATTGCGGGGGAATCCGAAGAGTTTCTTTTTACCAGAGGTTTAATACTTGAAGTACAAATTAACTTTTTATAGAATTGTTTGCTATATCTTTAGATTACGTATGGTGCACATCTTTCCTTTATTGATATTAACATTATTGCATCTCTTTTTTTCTAGACTGTTGTTGTATCATGGTAGAAAGAATATTAATTACTTTCATTTAATACATAAGGCATGCGAAAGAAGATTGCGACTTTGGTCGTAGAACTGAAGGAGGTCGCATTGCTGTGCGATAGAATGCGACTAGGGTCGCAAACGTTATATAAAAAAGTTTTGTTATACTATGACTGCGACTAGTCACTGCGACTGTGTAGCAGTTGTCATATAAAAATTGAAAGTTATATTGTATTAAGTCTGCGACCATGGCATGTTTTTTAAATTTTCAATGCTTCTACTTAATTTACATTATGTTGATCAAAATTTTTTTAATTATATTTTTCGATGTAGTAAAATTACGAATTTTATAACTGTAGATATATTCAACTGAAATTTTGTTTGTTGATGACTTTATTCCAGTTTAGAATTAAAACAGGGGTATTTTTGTCAATTTGTTTCACGATTGTTTAGGGGGATCTTTTTTGATTTTTTTGGCGCCTACACTCTGCGGCCGATATGTGGCATATATTCAGCCACGTCCCGCCGGCTGAGAAACTCTCTCAGCCTGCCGGCTGAGGTACAGTAACCCCTATATATACAGTAACCCCTATATATATATATATATATATATTATATATATATATATATATATATATATATATATATATATATCAGAAATATGTATATCAGCCGACAGCTGAGAGAGTCTCTCTCAGCATACGTGACATGGCACAATATTTGCCACACCACTAAGTTGCGGCCCGCTTTTTGAAATAAGTTAAATTACTAAATGCCCTCGGTAAAAAGCACTTGTCCCGTAATTGTATATTATTATTTTTCTCCCTATTTCTTTTACCGCTCTTTTTCAGATTTAGGGTTTCATTTTCCTGCCATAAAGTTGTTTCTGAAAATAGCGATTTTCGGATCAGGTTTTTCTCCTTTTTATTTAATGTCGACGTCGGAGTAGTCCACTTTCCTTGTCAATTCTGGTCGCAGTCGTAAGCGATCTCAATCTCCCGATTTAAATATGGACCATATATCATCTGGTTCAACTTTCTCTTAGAATATTGAAAGTATTGAAGGGTGAGATCTTTATATGCTGATCAAGAGGTTTTTATTTTATCAATTTTTCCCTTCAATTTCTAAAATGAAGAAGATTTTTGTGTAGCGTATATAGAACTACGACCTAGATTTCGTTTTACAGAAAATATAATCACTTGTTCTAAAGTCTTTTTTCAAAGAATTTCACAGTTTATTAAATGCGATCTCAGTCGCACCTATTTAATTTAATACACTAAGTTATAAACTGCGACCACTAATTTAATACACTAAATTTTACTAACTGTGATCACGATCGCAGTTTATATTAAAAACATTTTTCGGCTGTATAAGCTATTTTTATAACTGTGACCTTAGTCGCAGTTCTTTTTTCATAATTCTTACACGTGTCCATGTCAATTATATCTATTTTATGCACTAAATTTAAAGAACTGTGATTTAAGGTCGTGTATATACTAATGAGAGAGGTTGCACAGTTATTATTCACGTTTTTAAAAAATCTTGACATACGAAAAACTGTGACTACGATCGCAGTCTTTTATTTAGAAGTTATAGATTTCTTTACATCTGGCCCTTGGTCGCAGTTTTAGTGATTACAGTTCAGACGTGTGATATTCAATTATTTGTTTTTATTTAGTTCAGCAATTTTTTTTTGTAGGATCTGAATTCACATGGAGAATGTCTGAAAGCTCAAATCTTTTTGTAGGGAAATAGTTTATCATAGATGAGGAAGGATAGCATAAACTTCTACAATTCTTATGTAAGGAATAGAGGTTTTGGTGTGAGAAGAAAAGGAATAGATAAGTCACGAAGGCCTCCTCATGAAGTTATTTGTAGAAAATTTGTTTTCAACAAGGAGGGTTTGAAGAAGTTGTGTGACAAAAGACAAGATGGACTTACAGTCACCGTCGAATCGACACTAGAGTAGCGTGTCCTGCTGAGATGCATGTGCATCTTTGTTTTTTATTTGACAGAAGATCTTGGATTGTCACAAGTTTGTTGATTCTCATTCACATGAATTATCAAGCCCGGATAAGATCCATCACCATTACTCTCACCAGACACATCGATCAAAGATTAGCAGAAGTATTATGAGCAATTGGTTGATGTAGGAATTCGCCCTTCAAATATTTCACGTGTTGTTAATGCAATGAACCACAGAGAAAGTTGTGAAGAAGTAAGCCCGCAACAAGTTATTGATTTTACTCGTCACCGTAGAAATAACATTGGACATGAGTTTATTGCGATCATCAAATATTTTCAAGAAAAAGTCGAGTCTGATCTCGAATTTTTCTTTGCAAGTGAAGTTGATAATGCGGCACACTTCGAAGCATTTTTTGGGCAGATGGAAGAGCTACTTTCTCATATTTGAGGTTTTGTGATGTGACCGTTTTTGACACAACATACAGGACTAATCACTTGAGCTTGCCATTTGCTCCATTCACTGGAGTAAATCATCATCGGCAGTCAATTTTGTTTGGCTGTTCATTGCTGGCGGATGAGCAGAGGAATACATTTGTGTGGCTGTTCAATAAATGGCTCAAGTGCATGCACGGAGTTGACCCAAAGTTGATTATTACTGATCAGGATGCCCAGATCGGTGATGCCATCAAGATGGTTTTTCCAACTACTCGGCACCGGTACTGTTTTTGGCATGTACGGAAACATATCGCCGAGCAAGAAATCCCGATGACGAAAGTATGGGAAAGATATGGTCTCTGATTTCCATCTTTGGTACACCTCCCGTGATATAAGCACATGCGAGGAGCGATGGAGACTGATGAATGAAAAATATCATTTAGATGAAGAAGAAGACAGTTGGTCATTAAAGATATACAGATTGCGTGGATACTGGGTTAATGCATATCTCAAGGATGTTTTCTGTGCTGGAATGACAACCAGTCAGAGTCTGAGAGTATTAATTCTTTTTTTGATGGATTTGTCAATGCAAATACGAAACTAGTTGAATTTGTCCACCAATATAATAAAGTTGTTTCTACCCATCATAGTTCTGAATCTCAACAAGACTTTCGGGGTTTGAATTCTGTGCCGAACTGTACATCGAATTCATATGAGATACAGGTTTCGAAGTTGTATACCCCGAAGATTTTTCAGTTGTTTCAAAAGGAATGGGCAGTTATAATGACACTCTTTTCAGAAGAGTTGGAACACGATGGACCCGGAGCAAAATATTTGGTTTGGTGATTTTTAGAATCAAAAGACACCTGGAAAAGGTTAGTTATGAGAAGTCTGATGAACTTGATGTGTCTTGTAGTTGCTCATTGTTTAAAAAAGAGAGTATCCTTTGTAGGCATATTCTGTGCATTTTGTGACGCAATCACGTTACACATATACCAGAATCCTATATACTTCAGAGATGGAGGTTGGATGCTCGTTATAAAAATGTTGCAATTGAAAATGACTTAGCCTTTTCCCAGTCAAGGCACTCGAGGGACGGCTAGACAGTGGACACTTTGTTCCAAATTTAATACAATTCTTGAAATGATGGCGATTCTGATCTCCATCTTTCAAAGCTAGATG